>CAUYON010013513.1:0-28122 GCA_963573935.1 Arctocebus calabarensis
TGGATGGAGCTGGAACATATTCTTCTTAGCAAAGTATCTCAAGAATGGAAGAAAAAGTATCCAATGTACTCAGCCCTAATATGAAGCTAATTTATAGCTTTCATATGAAGGCTAAAACCCAATTATAGCACAAGAATATAGGGAAAAGGGCAAGGGAGGGGAGGGGGGAGGAGGGGTGGAGGGAGGGCAATTGGTGGGATCACACCTACGGTGCATCTTAGAAGGGTACTGGTGAAACTTATTAAATGTAGAATATCAATGTCTTCATAAAGTGATTAAGAAAATGCCTTGAAGGCTATGTTTAACAGTTTGACCAAAATATTTCAGATTGTATATGAAGTCAGTACATTGTACCCCATGATTGCACTAATGTACACAATTATGATTTAATAAAATTATTCAAAAAGTACCAATGACAATCTTTACAGTTTTGAAATGGACAATACTAAAATTTCTATAGAACCTAAAAAATCATAAATAGTCAAAGTAATCCTGAACACAGAGAACAATGCTGGAGGCAACACACTAATTTCCAAATACATTACAAAACTGTAGTTATTAAATCCACATTATATTGGCATAAGATCAGACACTTAGACCAATGGAACAAAATAGAGACCCCATGTATAAATTCACACATTTATGGCTAACTCATTTTTGACAAAGGTGCCAAGAACATACAATGGGAAGAGGACAGTTTTTAATAAATAGTATTGTGAAAACTGGATAACCATATGCAGAACAATGAAACTAGACTTCTATATCTCACTATTCAAAAAATCAAATAAAAATGAATTAAAAATTTAAATCTAACACCTGAAACTCTGAAACTACTAGAATATATGGGAAAATGCTTCAGGACATTGATCTAGCTAAATATTTTTTGTGTGAGACCTCAAAAGCACAGGGAAACAAAAAAATAGACTACTGAGATTACATTAAGCTAATAAATCCCTGCACAGCAAAGAAAACAATCAACAAAATGGCAATCCACTGTTTTGCAAACCACCTATCTGGAAAGAGGTTAAGAACCAGGATACACAAGAAGCTCACACAATTCAACAGCAAAAAAAAACAAACAATCCAATTTTAAATGGGAAAAAGATTTGAATGATATTTCTCAAAGGAAGATATACAAATAGCCGACAAATATGTGAAAAAATGCTCTACATGAGTGATTATCAGAGAAATGCATATTGCAGCCACAATGAGACATCATCTTGCCCTAGTTAAAATGGCTTTTACCAAAAAGATAGGGAATGATGAATGAATGCTTATGAGAATGTGGAGAAAGGGGAATTCTCCTGCACTGTTGGTGGGAATGCAAATCAATACAGCCACTATAGAAAACAGAATGGAACTTCTTAAAAAACAAAACAGAAAAAAACAACAAAAACCTAATAAATAGCACTTCTACTACTGAATATATCCAAAAGAAAATAAGTCAATCTATTGAAGAGATATCTGCATTCTCACATTTATTGCAATACTATTCACAATAGGCAGGATAAATGAAATAAAGAGTCCATCAACAGATGAATGGATAAAAAATGTGACATATTATTCAGCCATAAAAAAGAATGAAATCCTGTCATTTGCAGCATCATGGATGAAACTGGAGGTCATTATTTTAAGTGAAATAAGCTAAATAGTGTAAGACAAATATCATATGTTCTTCATGTATATGTGGGACCTAAAAAAGTGGCTCAAAGGAAGATAGAAAGTTGGTGGTTAATAGAGGTTAGGCAAGTAGAGCAGATGGATGATGAAGAAAGATTGATTAATGGGTATGAATATATAGGTTGATAAAAGAAATAATTTTTAGTGTTTGATAAATTAGTAGGGTAACTATAGCTTACAACAATCTATCATATATTGCAAAACTGCTAGAGAGAACAATGAAATGCTTCTAGCATAAACAAAGGACAAATATTTAAAATGATGGATATTGCAATGACATTGATTTGATCTTTACAAAGTATATGAATATATTAAATTACTACATGTGTCCCAGAATATATACATCTCCATTATGTATCAATAAAAAATAAAATTATAAAAAATAAAGTAAGACATATAGATAAATTAAAATGGGAGACATTTAAGAGATGAGTATCTTCTCTTCAGGCTTAGTCAGGTGTTCATAAACTAAAAAGAAATCCATTGGATATTTGTATAACTTCAATTGTTAGCTGTTTTTGCACAGATATTCTAGAAAATAGAACCTATGGTGAAGCTTTTATGCTAAGGAGGAGTAATCCTAAGATGGCAAGATTGAGGGTAAAAGAGAACTGACAAAGCAAGGAAGGAAAGTTAACACAAGGTATTGTGGTGCCATGCTGGTTTCCACTTCACAAACAAGCAGGATGGGATTCTAAAGTTCCTATACTTTGCCGACAAGTCACGTGGTATCACCATGCCTCAGTCTATCTATGAGCACCAGGGAGGAGATAGAAAAATAGAGAGGTATTTAAATGTCACCAACTCTTTGGATCCACTTTTCACTGATCAATGTTCAATCTAGGGAATATTAATTCCTCTGTGCTTCCGCAATGTGTTGTGCAAAGTCCACTAATTCCAGAAGTTGGGCAAAGAACTAAAGCCTTGTGACTATTGCTAATGGTATCATTGCCAAGAGAGAGAAAGAAAGTGAGAGTGAGGAGTGAGCTAGAAAGAGAAAGAGAGAGAAACAAGTCTTCAAACTTCTTAGTAGGGAAACAGGCTTTCAAACTTCTCAGCCTTTGCCCTTGCTGCAGTCAAGGATGCTATATGCTACTATCCGTTATTAGGTGATAGTCTGACAACTCTGCACTGGGAAGCTGAGTTTCCCCTCTTTCTCATCTCTCTCCCCTGCAGGACTCAGAAACTTCATTGCCTAGACCTTGGAGCTGCTATGGCTCTTGCAGAGATAGTAGTTAAAAAGGATAATTCAGCCAGCTAAACAAGCAATGAAAGTATTCCAGGGCATGGAGAAGGTGGCTTATGGGTTGATGGGTCAGATAGACACCAACCAGACTAAGGCACAGTGACAGCAGTTACTAGTCATCAAGAATGGCTATGGATAGGCAGCTGATGGAGGAAGAATCATACACAGTGGCTGCTCAGAGAGATTATTATTATTATTATTATTATTATTTGCAGTTTTTGGCCAGGGCTGGATTTGAACCCACCACCTCCAGCATATGGGGCTGGTGCCCTACTTCTTTGAGCCACAGGTGCCGCCCAGAGAGATTCTTAAGATAAGGGAGCTGTGACTGAAAACAATCCTAGTAAAAAAGAAGTACAGTTTGACTGCTTACAGTTTAAATAATCCAAAGAGGAGCATAAATTGTGGATATTGTGTCCTCTTATAAAGACATTTTTAGGAATTATGATGTGTTTATCTAAGATGTCTTATAAAGACATTTTTAGGAATTATGATGTGTTTATCTAAGATGATGTCTTAGTCTAAGATTTTGCTTAGTCTTATAGCAAAATACCTTATAATGGGTAATTTATAAACAACAGAAATTTATTGCTCTCAGGTCTAGAGGCAGGAAGTCCAAGATCAAAGCATCAGCAGATCCAGTACCTGATGAAAGCCAGGTCCTCATAGACAGCAACTTCTGGGAATCTTCAAATGGTGAGAGGGGACAAGCTGCCTTGGGTCTTTTTTACAAGGTCATTAACCCCATTAATCCTATCCAACAATAGTAGAGGCCTCATGACCTTTCACCTCACATTGTCTCCCAATTCTATCATATTGGGGGTTGTTTCAACATATACATTTGGTGGTGGGAGGTGCAAACATTCAAGTCATAATAGATAGCATTTTTCATACTTATTTTATCAATATTCATAATTGCTTTAATAATTTCTATGGCTGTTATGAAACTGTCCAAAGAAAAGGCAACCATAATTTTAGACCCAGATACATTTTGGGGGAAATAAGTGGAAATTCAAAATCAATTTACAGTAGATTCAGTCAAAGTAAATGTTCTTGTAAATGTTTATTCCCTAGAGTGGAAAATAACAAGTATAAATTAAAATGTTTAGGAGGAGGAGGGTTCCCTCACAATTTACCATTCCAGATGATGGACTTGCTACAGAATTGTCTAGGCAGAGTTTTGCTACAGAGTAGTAGGCTTTATTTATTTGGAAAGGAAAGTCTAAAGATAAGTGCAGAATTATAAAATTCAAAAGAACTGATGTTTGCACCCTGAGGTAACAGAAGATAAAACTGATTAGAGTATTTTTGACATTCTATAAAATAAAGTATAAAGGAATAACCGAAAACAAGCCTACAGTAGGATCATTTTGAAAACCAAGACAAACAACAGTATCCTCCTCGTATGTATCTTGGGATCAGCTCACAGTCAACCTTAATCTCTTATACCTTTGACAACAACAGCCACATTATGAAGCAGCATGAGAATGATAATTTCATTCATAAAGCAAGTATTCACTCACCCACATTCAAGAGATTTAATACACAAGGGCCAAGAAATAGACCTGGGCTTCTTAAAGCGAGGATTCTCTTACTAACTCTCCACTGTCCAGATTAAGGGAGGTTTTGTATACACTGAATTGGCATCTCTACCAGATGTGGATAGCCAGATGGTGTTGATAATCAGACTCACAGTTTTAGTAAAAATTATAACAACTATGATTAAGTGAGTTCTTAAATTATGATTTATATATATGTGTGTATGTATACACATATATATAGAGAGAGAATCAATAAAGTTCATGTACATTTTAAATTATATATTACTTGTGTGTAATTCCTACCCCCAAAAGCAAAATTTGTACTGTTGCTCCTCCCATGATAAAAATAATGAAACAGATGTTTGGAAAGTTTTGAGACTGGGCTAAAAAGGTAGAGCTAGGAATTGGCAGAACCATCAAAATTAGGGCTACTAGACTGCAGAGTCTACATTTTGCAAGCAGGTTTATTAGCATATGTGTATACTTGTCAGCAGCTGAGGAACTTGGGGAAGAATCAGGAAATGCTAGAAAGAAAGTGAGGCAGGAGGATACATACTTCCTTTGCCATGTAATACAGGGGTAGAATTGGCACATCCACTGTGCCTCATGTAAGCTTTCATCATCGGTTACTACTTCAGGATGGCCAGTAGCCACCTAAATATCATTTATCAGCCTCAGTGAATGAGCTCCTACCCCGCATTTGGCAGGTGAGGATGTGTTAAAACAAAGAAAACCAGAAATGTAGCTGTCCAAAGGCCCATATGTATTTTGATCAGTAATTCCAAAAACTCAACATGTATATAAATTTAAGAACAGACAATTCATTAAAAGGTATCATTGTTATCTATATCACAGGAGTTAATAATTAGACTGCCAGAAAAGCAGAAAAAATGAAACTGGATCTCAGGAAAACTCAACTCAGATATTGTCACAATTCCCTTTCTCTTTGTCTTTCCTTTTCTTTGTGTTATCTTCTTTGTGTTTTCTTGCTTCTGAGCAACTGGCTTTATCTACAAGGTGAAAAAAATGTGGCAGCTAAGAGTTCCTGATTTTAGTATATCTGGACAGCTTCATTCCTATTTTAAATTCTTGGGCAAGAACACTGATGGGGCCCTTTTAGGTAAGTGTCCACCCGAGAAGAATTAACTGTAGAATTGTTTATTGAGGGCTTCAAATAGATTAACTCTAGTTCTAGAATTTCTTCCCCACTGGAGATGTGGGACTAACCCCAATGAGACAGTTCTGAAGTTTCTGGGGGCACAAACTGGTCACCAGCTCTTGTGGGTCTCTGAGGACTTTAAAAACTGAGTGTCTCCAATAGAGGCCATAACCATCTACCCATCACCAGCTCCACTACAGAAAATGGTCACCACCAGCCACTTTTGTCCCTGTGCTTCTTACAAAAGTCCAACATAGAACAATAAAACATTATATTTGGCATTTTCTCACATGGTTCCTATGGAACAAATTGGCAAACTTATCTATTAAAAAAAATGATCTCCTGACAACTGATAAGACAAGGAGGAAGGTACAAAAACAACAAATAAAGTGCAGTAGTAATTGTATATCTGGTAAAACTGAGAGCATGGACGTTGTCAGTTCTCAGTTCCCCCCCTCCTTCCTTGCCACCCTGTGTCCTCATTCATTTCTCTTTCCTCCTCCTTCCCCTGCAAGGGCTTCCTGAATTCTTTGAGCTTATTTTTCGACTCTGTCAACATAATCACAATTATAATGAAAAATATTCTTTCCAATTTTGCAATTCTGATTCTAAACAACATTTAAAAGTTGCTGAATTCTTAGGAAAGAAGCCTTTAGATCAGTAGGTAAAGGATTAATATTTAAAGCTATTATGCTCCTTTTGAATTACTTAGTGGGGTTACCCTGTTTCCTGTAAAAATGAGACTTAACAAAGGTACATTTTTGTTCCTCTGGGACCTATTAAATACATAGGCATTTAACTTCTGCAAGATAATAATGCTACCTGACAATGTCAGCCTTACAGGAACACTAAATATCTCTATGGGAATACTTTACAGATTTAATGCATAACCAAAATTATTGTTACCTAATTAAAATATGCCTTATAACATGAACCAAAGGATAAACTAGTAAGATAAGAAAATAGAGAAAATCAATGTGCTTTTTGTTAAGCAAGATGCCAGACAGAAAATGCAGTACAGGATCTTTGCTAATCCAGCAAAAGCTCATAGTATGTGATATATTATGTTTCTTGGCATTTATATTTCAGGCCAATAAAAAAGTAATCATTGAGGAAAATGTAGTAACCTTGGTTTGTATAATAATGTTAAAATATAACTTTCATACACTTGTTTTTTTGCCCATATGCAAGATTTTGTTTAAGCCTAAAAGTGCCTCTTTAAGAAATACAATCTAAAGCAAGTTGTGCATTTTCACAGCATCAGAGTTTTGCCTAATTAAATAATACTTTGATAGTCCCCCAAAGCTAAGAAAATAAGAGAGAATTTCAGAGGATGCCAAAGCTATTGAAAGTCCTGTGACCGGCCTTTTTGTATTCAGTGTCTAATGAAGCGTTATTTATTTTCATAGTAATATCACTCTGTATGAGGTTAAGCCACTAGGCTATATTTTTCTATGTTTTTGACTGCATTTCACACACACTGTGCCAGACCTGCAGTGCCATACATTTTATTTTATCAGCTCATACGTTTGACCAAACAAGTGCTTTGGATATACTGAGAAGTATTTCTCTAAGTGTCATTATATGACCTACCTCCAATTTACATGCAGACCAGTTGCCAAGGACCCAGCTGTAGCAGGGGGTCACTGGGCAGGTTTTCTGCTGGGTTAGCTCTGTGGGGCATGGCCGTCCTTCTCCTTGGGTTGGCATAATGATAAATCGAGTCCGGCTCATTCGACCTAAAATAATAAGGGAGGTGTCAGCTTTCAGTTTGTTTGGGTTGAAAAGGGAAATGAAGAAGAGGTGCTGCCTTACACATTTGAGTTTTTACTATAATACAGTGAACTCTGACCTTTCCCACCTTTAGTTTTTCTGTGATTTTAATTTATGTTTCTACAGAGCTACAAGCTATCAAGGTTTTAAAAATATTAAAGGATATGAAATTCTGTCTTCATAAGTGCAAACTTTCCGTCGTTGCCAAATAGGCTGATCTTGTAAACATTAGAATGTTAATCATTGGACAGATATTTATTAAAGTCTAATGATCACAGCATCCTACTAAGTACTAGGGCAGTGACAACATTACAGATGTATCTTCTCCTTCTGAAGACCTTACATTTTAATCCAAGGTTACAAATCTTGTTATGTTGTAAATTATGTGCAAGGGAAAAATTGCACATAATTTAAATTACCCTAAACAATTTTCCAGTAAGGTGCCACCCCAATAATGTCTTTTAATTAATCCAACACAACCAAGTTTCCTAGAGATTTAGAACAATTTTCTTCCTCCATTGAGCATAAGATAAAGTTGTTCACTCATATAAAGAAACCATGATGTTTGATAAGCATTTGTTCAAATACCAGTCTTTCATTACACAGTGAAAGACAACTTGCTAAAAAGAATGCCTAAAGAAAGAGCAGGGCTCCCACATCATCTTATGCCTACTTTTGGAAGTTAGGTCTTAAACTCAAGTGGAATAGGGGATGGAATGACCTACATTGTTTCAATGAGCTCTCTTTTTTTCTCTCACTTTCACTTTTACTCTCTCCTGCTCACTCCTGTCCTCAACTCTTTTTTACTAATGAATCACTAGGCACATATAATTTTATTACTGTTAGTTATTTATGAATATGATTCCCTTCCATTGTTATGAATTTAATTATAATTAGTAATAAATGTTAAAGGAAAAATAGAAGGTTCTGTGGTACCATGAGGAGGGTTGCTGGTTCATTTCAGGAAGGAATCAGAGATCATTGCTCTAAGCAGCTAAACTTTAAGCAGAGATCTGAAGGGGTATAAAGCCAGATAATGACTTGTGGAGGGAGTGAGCTGCACAGAGGAAGGAGCACATGAAGGGATGATGAGATGCAAATAACCATGACGTGTCTGAGCACCTGACAAGGAACAATGTGGCTGAAACAGAGAGACTGAGGGAGAGGAATTGGAGACAATGTTGTTAAAGTGTTAAAATCATAGTCTTTTAATTGATGATAACAATTCTACATTTATATCATAAGAGAAATAGAAAACTAGTGCTAACTTCACTTTTGCATAGAATTCACTTTAAAGCCTTGGAGAATAATAATGATCAGATGCCCTCAAATCCAGTGACAAGTAAGGATGACTTACACTTTCAAAAGAACCAGACCTCTTGCTGAATATCAGAATGTTATCATAGATTTGGTGGTAAACTAATTGGGTCTGAATTACAGAACCTTGAATAAAATTATGAAGTTATAATCAATGGCTTCCAACTACTTTAAGGTTTCGGCTTCTATCCCTAATATGGTACCGTGTAGATATTAAGCAGTAATGAAATATTTAATTTATACGTTCACAAATTGCATACATGCTATTAGGTTATCTGTGAATGAGTGACAGTATAATAATATTATCATTTATTGATGTGGTGCTATGTGCCAGGGTTAGGCAATATTCTAAACTTTATATGAACAGACTCGTTTAATAGTCATAACAACCCCAGAAGAAAACTCTATTCTTGCCATATTAAAGATTAGGAAACCAAGGCACAGGGCGTTTAAGTCATTTGTTTGAGGTAACAAAACAAAATAAAACAACAACAGAAATCTTCTAAGTTTCAGAATAAGGTTTAAAACAATTTTGCTCCTAGGCTGCTACATTAACCATGCTATTGGGGAGATATAGGCAATACGGCAAAGAAACCTACCTACCTAGATCTTTTATCAGAGAAATAAAAGAGACTTTGGATGCTTATAAAATTTCTTTCCATGATAATATGGGTTTGGGAACAACTCAGTTTGCAACCGTGAGTACTGTACCCTAGTGTGGTGTGTATGCATCTGGGTGGTGTTCTCAGCATCACTTAAGTCAAATCAGATAGGACAGACATCGTTCATGTGAAATGTTGTCCCTGCCTGCCAACCACATTTGGCCCAAGCTTTTACATTAATTCTAGCTTAAGTACTTTCAGTTTTATAAAAACTTTAGTCTTTATTCTCTTGACCTAAATACTTATTATCCTAATGTAATTATGTTTTTTTTTTTTTTTAGACAGACACAGTCTCACTTTATCGCCCTCGGTAGAGTGCCGTGGCATCACACAGCTCACAGCAACCTCCAACTCCTGGGCTTAGGCGATTGATTCTCTTGCCTCAGCCTCCCAAGTAGCTGGGACTACAGGTGCCTGCCACAATGTCTGGCTATTTTTTCTGTTTTGCAGTTCGGCCAAGGCCAGGCTTAAACCCTCCACCTTCAGTGTATGGGGCCGGCACCCTACTCGATGAGCCACAGGTGTCGCCCTATCCTAATGTAAATATAACTGTATTGTGTTCTATCCATCTAAGAATAATAACAATGTAGTATCACCTTTATCACAGCCAAAATGGCTCTACTTCATTTTAACCAAATAACTTCAAGCTTGTTTTTAAATTGATGGCATGCTGATGGCCAGTGCTGTAGAACCATTTTATTTATTTCCATTAAAGTGATAGATATTTTTCTGCTGGACATAAAGGTGAAAAAAAATCTAATGAATGTAATAGGAAAAAAATGATGCTATTACATTTAAAAATAATGAAGTCACAAGACCATTCATTGGAAGCACAGCCATATGATTTCTCTATCTTTTGCTATTCAAAGATAAGATTTCCAAGCAATGCCCTATTGTTAAGTTAATCAGAAGGAATATCCCTCAAATTAGGGACTTTTTCACTAATTTTGATTCTATACACAAAAAAATCTAGCAACATACAGTTCAGACAGTATCAACAAAGGGGCCTGGCACCTTCCAGGGTAGGGGGCAAATATTACCTGGGATTCCAAATCTTAGCAAGGGTGAAATAGTCAATGTAGGAGCTATCTCTCAGTGGTGTTTGCCAACGACCCCTAAGAGTAGGAGCCTGAAGGAATTATTTTGATGATGGTGAATTTTGATGGGAGAGAGAAAGCAGTAGGAGATATGATCAAATTAAAGATAAAAGTATGTTGTTGTATGGAACGTGAGAGAAACAGAATTCAAAAATAATTGATGTATAGTGCAAAGAAATTAGGACTTGGCATCAAAAATCTCTAGCTGAAAACAGTTCTCTTCAAATTAACAGCTAGAAAAAATGATGAAACTACGTGGAAAAACTTTAACTCCTTGGAGCATGAATTTTCTCTACTGTAAAATAAAAGTAAAAACACAAAAGGTCTTTATTACCTGAGGAAAATTCATGTTGAAGAAAATACCACTTAAAAGTGCAGCTATTTTAAATGGGAACTAAATTATTTAAATTTAAAAATTACTTAAATAAGATTTTTTCTGGGACTAAAAAGCACACAAGTGGGTTTGTTTTCTCTCATATCAACAACCATTCAGGTTATAATTACAATTATGCATTCATTATTAGGACAAAGAATAAATCAATCATTAATATTTCTTACATAATTGTATGATCATACTATATAAAAGATATCATTGTTTCATCATTGACTTTCAAAGCTTGATCAGAAAGTCTTTGTCCTTTGAGAAGTCACATTTCACCAATTTTTCCCTAGGGCTCTCTTTAATCTTTGGTATGAAGATCACTCCATTTTGAAGCCCCTTTGTTGTAGGTACACATTTCATTTGAAGCTAGAGATGACAGGCTAATCTCCTGATGGGCAATGATAGAACATGAGCATTAATGAAAAAATTTTGTTGCCTGGAGAAAGTTTTGTAAATGACTGGTTCATTAGTGAATTCATTGATCCTATGAGAAATTTTGCTTCCTTTAGAACTCACGGTTACGAGGATTTGGGTGAAGAGTATGAGACAAACATATCTCACGTAGGTTGTATGAATCAAAAATGCCATAAGGAAAAGCAACTTATAAAATATTTAAAATGCAGTTAGTGTTTGTTGAAACTTTTTCTATTTTTAAACATTTGTTTTTTTTAACAAATAATATTCATGTCAATTCCTAGAACTGGCCTGGAACAAGCTTACAATAAATATATAAAACATAATACCTATTCCCTCCTGTATTTTATTTGCCTTATTATATTAAATTAACACAACTAAGAAATCAATAATTATTCAGCAAGGTCCTAACCCACCAATTCCCTTATAGAATAGCATGGACTCCTTCTCTCCCCAGAGTTGATAGTTAACCTTGCTATCATACATATCCACATGCTTCCAAAATGAGAGTGGAAGAATTTTGTTGAACATTCTCTGGGCTCCTCTTCTTGGGTTTACATTTTTGAATAAAAGCATAGGGTTATAGAATAGACATGAATTGGGAATATGAATTCCATGGTGAATATTAACAACATGATTAAGGAGCAATACCAATGAGAAGAAGGAATGTAAGTTGACTTCTTCTCTATCCATATACTCATCAGGTTATGAAAGAGAGAAAGGCGCTCTACAAAATATATTTCCAGGGTAGCAAGGGTGCCAGCCCCATATACTGAGGGTGGTGGGTTCAAACCCGGTCCCGGCCAAATTGCAACAACAACAAAAAAATAGCCGGGTGTTGTGGTGGGTGCCTGTAGCTACTCAGGAGGCTGAGGCAAGAGAATGGATTGTCTTAGCCCAGGAGTTGGAGGTTGCTGCAAGCTGTGTAAAGCCACAGCACTCTACCGAGGGCGATAGAGTGAAACTCTGTCTCTACAAAGAAAAAAAACAAATACATACACACACACACACACACACACACACACATATTTCCAATTAAAGAATGAACATGATAGAGTAAGTTTATTTATTTGCTAGCAATTCTCCTCCCTGAGCCTTTTCCTCTCTCCCTTAGGGAAAATTGGGACCTCATTATAAGCAAGAGTGGCATTGATCTTACCATTAAATTAGCAATAATTACTTGAAATGAAGGAAAAAGGATTGCATGGAAATATGTACATAAAAAAATAGACAGTAAAGCAGTATACTAGTTGTTAAAACAAAACTAAACAAAAATAGAGAGGCCAATCCTGGTACCAGGATATAAGTTTAAAGCATATCAGACCAGGCTTCTACTGAACTCATTAGTAGACAAACTTCACTCCAAAGATCCACTGACAAAATGAATGTAGAAAATTTTAAGCAATTAAAACAAATCTCTCAGAACTAGTTAAAAATTTACTAACAATACACTCACAAAAAGAAAGGAAGTCTAATGCAATAGTTCTTTCTTCTGAACATACTTTCAAACCCTAATAGCCAGTCACCATTCCCTTTACAGAGATATGCTTCAAAAGATGATTCTGCTGTTGATTTAACTGAAAATTATGGCTTTGCTAGCTCCTGTCTGTGTGGATATGGCCTAGGCAAACAATGCAAAGTATCTATTTGAGGGATCATAAAAAAAGAAAATAAAAGAAAAACAGAACATTAAAAAAGATATCTATTAACCCAAAACAAATAGTTTGTTAAATCAAATATCTGAGCAATTTATACAACTTACTTATAAACTCTGATTTACTGTAGAGCTATAAAAGCAATAATGATAGCATGACTTTGAGCTTTCATCATGTTTATGAATATCATTATTACTGGCTTGATTCCCATTTGGATGTTATTTCTTTTGAATACAAGTTAAATTTCCAAAGAACATGTGCAATCATTGGCAGGGAATAGTCATCCAGAAGCCAATATCTCCAAGGAGTTGGCCAACTTAAACACTATGCAGAACAGGGTATGTTGTCACTAAACTCAAGTTAATGATAGTCTTCCCTGATGCACAGCAAAAAGTTAGGTTAGTGAAAAAATTGTTTTCCCTTTCAAATGTTTCCCTCTATGGATTCACTCTTAAGATTTTGTTACCTACCACTTAATATTAGTTGCAAATACTAGCAGATGAAAAAATAAATGAAAAAGAAGTAAAGACATACTAACAAAAACCTCATGAATAGATGATCATGTTCAATATGGGAATTAATTTTAGCTACATATGTTTCTATGATAAATTTCTTGTATGATACCTTTTGTCATCATAAAAGTAGCCCCCATTATAAAGAGAGGGACAAAATTAATTTGGCAATTACAATGTAGCTCGATTCCAAATGGCATAGCCTATTCTTACTTAACTCTTTTCCTTTCTTACCCTGATCTCTTCACTCTCCCTCCCTTGAGAGCATCTCCTACCCACCTGTGCCAAATAAATCACTTCAACAAGAACTCTGCAGTCAGGCTGAGATTACGATACAGCTGCTAATATTCTCATTTACTATGTGAAAATTGAAGCTCAGATAATTTAAATAATCTTTGCAGTTTTTTATAGCTAGAAAGTTTGAAACAGATTTGTCTTACTCCAATAGCATGTGATTTCCAGCAGCTCTCATCAGTCCATGTCATAGGTATCCGATGACATGCTCAAGTTATGAGGCCCTTTAAATAATTGGCAAATTGCAGTTAGATCTATCTTTTGCTCTACATATGCTACTTGTATTTTTACTGTTCATAATTTCTTTAGTAAAAAGTAATTAAGATTATGTGCTAACACCTTTCTCTATGATAAATATTCATTTGCTTTTGGGTATTTATCAGGGTAAATTTCTAAAAGGATCAAAAAGTCAGATTTTTACTTTTAATTGAGATAAAATGGTCAATTAATTTCATGTGGCTCTTTATGCTGGCAATTTACTGGAAAAGTGGTTAAAACTATATTTTATACTTCTCTTAACTATCATCTGAAATTTTTACTCAAATTTTAAGTGCAAACTTTGTTTTAAATATATATCCCAGTGAACATGAATTTGAGATCAAAGTTATTTTACAATGTAACAGAGTGAAGAAAATTACAGTCTTGATCTGCAAATAAAGATAGCTCTTCAGCACCTGTTTGGCTTTGTTAGATCTGCAAATAAAGATAGCTCTGCAGCACACGTTTGGCTTTGTTAGATGCAGTAATGATTCTTCACGCAGGAGTTACAGTCCATGGGCTGCCCCTATAGAGGTATCCTTTGGCTTATCTGAAAAGGACTCTAGTCATCTCAATGTCCTTTATTCTACAGAATATCCAACTTAGACAAGCTAAAAATTTCACAGGTTTTTCAGAGTAAAACAAAGTCTAATTTCTATTAGGATCATCTCTCTTCCAGTTACCCAAGTGAGTAACCGAGACCACAGTTTTAGAGATCAAGGTAGACCAGGATATCACTGGGGCAGGACAGGTCTTTTATGGGTAGAAGACCAATCACCTTAGGCTTTGCTTGGATGTAAAGAACTCCAGACTTTTCAGTAGCAGAGTGGGTGTGTACATTCTAACTGTTCACCTCCAGTTCTATTCTCAACAATCTTATTTTGGTTCCACTAAAAATGAACACATCTTGATGGGTATGTAAAAACCGCTGTAATACTCACAGTAAGAAACCACCAGGGGACACAAGAAGGTCAAAGAGAGTGATTCTGGCAATCTTAGAGCTTCTCTATTCATTCTTTTTTAGAGAAACCATTAGTTACACATTCCATTTCTGTGAGACTGGTAGTTATATTCCCAGCAGATGAACTAGATTATATGCAACATTATGACCTCATTGATTATGAGACAGAATACATTTAGGAGGCTCAGAATTCAGAAGGACTTCTTAAAGCATTACTATATCTCACTGTCCTTTGTGTTCCGATCAAAGACTTATTTTCTTTGATTATTTCTAAGTATAGCTATAAATTATAAGAATTTTTATAAAGTGATACAGCACCTACCCCAGGGTCATGTATGCAATGGGTGATTACTGAATGCCAGATGCAAAAGGGCTAAGAGGAACAAATGGGGGCTTTGTAAACACCTGGATTTGAGCTCAACTCTTTCCTCCACAACTGACAGGCTTGTGTGACCTTTGGGCAGGTTATTTAATTGCCTATCAACACAACTGGGAAATTAGGTCTATACTTCATAGTACAATTGTGAGAAATTATTGACATACACCTGGCATCAGTAATTGTACCCTTGACCAACAGATATTAAAAAGTAATCACTCTAATATTTCATCATTTTATAGATAAAAAATGTGCAAGGGAGTTCTGCAAATGTTAATGTACAATTTACCATTGAAAAAACTGGCTCTAAAACTCAGATCTTGTAGTTACTTGTCTAGTCAATCATTTTTCCTCCTACTCTACTACCTAGCTTCTTGTTCACTTGCCATAAGCACAAATTACTTGATATAGTAAATAAGTTAGAATTGTTATAACTGTCAGACTTTTCTCAATCAAGTACTCCACATTGATCAAGTTTCATGCAGATACAAAAGAGAAAATTTACTGGCTTGCCCCTAAAATCTATAAGAAACAAAAAAATGTTGGAATTCACAAACTGTGTTTTGAAGTTAATACAAAATTATTTTTTCATTATGGAATTTTGAAGTTAATATAAAATTATTTTTTCATTATTTGACAGAAAAATTACATACCATCTGGGAAACATAAGAGATGCTAGATTACACAGTGTAACAAAATATTATACATTCATATACATTGAACTGAAAAATATAAAATAGGAAAAAATCGTAGTCCAGGATTAATAACATTCTTAGAGTGTTATCAGTTGAGTAATAATGAATAATTCATGATATGCTAAATTTACAGAATTCTACATTCTGCTAAACTGATGAAAATTCAAGAGAATAAAAACATGACTAATCCAAATATTAAGCTCTTCTATTACAGGCTTTGATCTTTGATATCTATCTAAAAAGATCTCTGAGTGGAAGCTTAGACTCAGTCTCTCTCTAAATTGAAATAAATTGGATTCAAACTGTTCTGACCTTGAAATCTTTAACACAATTAGAAAGTATATAGAAAACATCAGGTGTACATTAAAGAGGCAACCCAAATGCTTAAAAAATAAACTAAGAGCTCATTTCAAAATTTCCTCTCAGATCAGTGGAGTTCTGTGGATTTGATGGTTCAGTCTGGCTCACCAAGGAGCCTCAGAGACATCCCACACATCAGGTTTTGCCTGACAACACAGTAAATTCATAAACAGAGATAATTGTGTGAACTTTTGTCTTTGGTAAAGAAGTCAGCTGAGAGTTGCAGCTGCTGAAGTCTGACTCCTGTGCAACTAACTCACTTCCCCACTTTAATGTGATGTAAAAAATTTTATCTCTTTTTGTGGTCTCTGCCCCATTGATACAACCAAATGGAGAAAGGAAAGCAGCTCATACAAAAGATAGCTGCCAGTACTTTAGCTCAGAAGAAGCAAACTGCACCTGCTTCCTGGTGATAGTTTCCAACCTGTTCAGCTCCAGGCCACTATCTACAAGAGTTCTTCCCATACATTACTCTAGTAATTTTATCATTTCATTATGTCTTAAATTTAAATCTTTTATCTAGTGAGAGTCAATTTTTATAACCCTGGTGAGAGGTGCATATCAAGTTTTTTACATGTGGCTAATCAGTTCTCCCACCATAATTTATGAAATAGGTATTTTTCCCCATAGTGTGATCTTTTGTTTGGTTTATCTAAGATCAGATGGTGATATGCAGCTGGTTTCATCTCTAGGTTCTCTATTCTATTCCACAGATCTATTTCTCTATTTCTTTGCCAGTACTACACTGTTTTGATCTTAGAAAACCCCAGGGTCTCAACCACAAGACTTTGGGAAGTGATCAAGAAATATAGTAGCATCTCAGGATACAAAATCAATGTCCACAAATCAGTAGCCTCCATATATATCAATAACATTCAAGCTGAGAATCAAATCAAAGAAGTAAAACTCTTTACAAGTAGCTTCAAAGAAAATAAAATACCTGGGAATATACTTAGCAAGCAACGTAAAGGATCTCTACAGAGACAACTAAGAAACCCTGAGAAAAGAAATAACAAAGATGTTAATAAATGGAAGAACTTACCATGCTCATGGCTGGGAAGAATCAACATTGTTAAAATGTTCATACTACCCACAACAATCTATAGATTTAATTCTATCCTATCAGTATACCAATGTTATACTTTGAAGAACCTAAAATACTAGTACTTAATTTCATATGGACCAGAAAAACCTCAAATAACCAATGCAATTCTAAGAAATAAAAACAAATCTGGAGGCATCATGTGTTCACTTGTTTACTTTCTCTGTCCTTACCATCCATCTTTCCATTAGAATACTAAGTCTATGAATCAAGGGGACCTTGTTTGCCTGGTATCTGATCTGTTACATGCACAGCATACTCTCAGTTCTTGGGAAAGTGTCTGGCACCAGAAAGCACCAATGTGTATTTGTGAAATATGTGAATAAACTTCTATAATTCAACCGTCATGAATGAAAAGCAAGGAGGGGGTGGAGCAAGATGGCTGAATAGAAACCTTTAGCAGTCATCACTCTATATAAACACCAAATTCAACAACTGTTCTTACAAAGAAGTACCTTTAGAAGAACAAAAACCAGATAAGCAGTCACAATACTTGGTTTTAACATTACATCAAAGAAAGAGGTAATAAAAAGGGCAGAGATGGCAATCTTGCATTGTTGTGTATGCTTCCCTTATTCCTCTCCCTTATCAGTTCCATGTCAGCACTGCAGGTAGGGAGAGAATCTATGTGCTTGGTGGGGTAGGGAGAGTCAATGAATTGAGGGACTTTGGATTGAAATTCAGGGCCATTCTGTCATAGGACAGAATTCTACCAGCACCCATAGAACAAGAATTTAGGCTAGGGCGGCACCTGTGGCTCAGCAAGTAGGGCGCTGGCCCCATATACTGAGGGTGGCAAATTTAAACCCAGCCCCAGCCGAACTGCAAAAAACCAAAAACGAACAAAAAAAAGAATTTAGACCAGTCTGGCCAGAGGAAATCTACTGCTTTGATATCCAAATTCTGGCTAGCCCTACCACCAGATGACAAAAAATGGCTTGGGGCCTGAAACAAATTTTTACATCAGTCAGGCCACAAAAGCTGAAGTTATTGGTTAATTCCTGTGACAGTACTGGCTTAGAGCCAATTAATGTGGGATGCATATCATCCAGTAAGACACCAAGACTGGTGGCCAGAGCCTGTACTTGTGTCAACCTTTTCCCAATTTCAGACAATGTAGCTAAAGGACAGTCTTCTTCTACTTGGGAGAAGAGAAGGGAAGAACTAAGAGGATTTTGTTTTGTAACTTGGGTATCAGTTCAGCCATAGTAAAATAAAGTATCATGCAGACTTCTAAACCTGCTGCTGAAAGGATCTTGCTGCTGGCCAGTCCTACCCTGAAGGGAAGGACTCAAACCTGGCAGGATTCACTAATAGGCTTTGAATAAACATCAGAAAATGCCAGGCAGCAATCACCATAGACTTTGGATAACACCCAGTGTAGTCCCATCTGTAGTGATCATAGGGTACAATTCCAAACTCCCTTAAAGCCACTGTAGATGGTCCCAAACACCAGCAGAGAGTGAAGGAAGAGAGCTAAAAATGTTACCTAGTAATCCAGGGAATTCTCCCATATATTACCCAAGTCCACCAAAGTAGTAATAATAAGAGTCTGCCAGGTTCACAGTATTACTTGTTGAGGGGCATTCCCAGTATTGATATGGCTGCAGTGACCCAAGATGTAGATACTAACACTCAAGTCCCCTTTTTAATATATATGTTCTTAAGAAGAACAGATTCAAATAAGCCCAGACTGAGGAGATTAGAATAAATAACTCTTCAAGGCCCAGGCATCAATGAATATACACAAGTACCAGGAATATTTAGGAAAATATAACCTCACCAAAGTAACTAAAAAAGGTTTCAGTGTCCATTCCCAGCATGAAGTACTTATGTTACCTTTAACAAAAAGAATTCAAAATAGCTGTTCTGAGAAACTCAATAAACATTAAGAGAGCACAAGCAAGGAATTCAGAAGCCTATCCAAAATTTAACAAAGAAATTAAAATAATTTAGAAAATCAAGTAGAAATTTTGAAGCTGAAAAATTCAATTGACAAACTGACAATGTATCAAATGTATCAGAGTTTCTTAACAGTAGAATTAATCATGTAGAAAATAAAAAAAAATTAGTGAGCTTGAAGATGGGCTATTTGAAAATAGAAGACACAAAGAAAAAAAAATAAGAAGGAATAAAGTGTTCCTACAGATCCAGAAAATAGCCTCAAAGGGGGAACTCTTAAGAGTTTTAAGTCTTAAAAAGAGGTAGATGGAGAAAGAGATTGTGGTAGAAAGGTTATTCAAAGAAATAATAACAGAGAACTTTCTAAGCCTCCAGAAAGATATCACTATTTCAGTATCACAGGAAAACAAGCAGATTTAACTCAGACAAGTCTACCTTAAGGCATTTAATCAAATCACAAAGGCCATGGATAAAGAAAAGGTCCTAAGAGAGGCAAGATAAAAAGAAAAAGAAAATATATAAAGGAATTCAAATATAACTGGCATCAGGCTTGTCTGTGTAAACCTTATAGTCCAGGAGTAACTGGCATGATATATTCAGAGTGCTAAAGAAAACCAACCTTAACCTTAGAATATTATAACCCACAAAAACATCTTTCAAACATGAAGGAGAAATAAAGAATTATCCAGAAAAACAAAAGTTGATAAATTTCATCAACATCATATCTGTCCTACAACAAAGGTTAAAAGGAGCTCTTTCTTATGAAAGAAAAGAATGTTAAATAACAATAATAAACCATATGAAGGTATAAAACTCATTGATAAGCATAAGTATATAAATATAAAATACCATATTGCTGTAATTACAGTGTGTAAACTACATATATTCTGAGTAGGAAGACTAAAAGAAAAATCTATCAAAAATAGCAACTATAACAACTTTTTGGGAGATAGATAGTATTAAAAGTTATGGATGAATACAACAAAAAGTTAAAAAGTGAGGGGGGAGTGGAGTTAAAGTATAGAATTTCTTTAGATTTCTCTTTGCTTGTTTGTTTACAAGTATAGTTAGGTTGTCATCTGATTAAAATAATCGATTATAAAATTTTTTTGTAAACCTCACAATAACTTCAAATAAAAAAAAACCTACAACAGATACACAATATATAAAAGGCAAAAGATTAAAGCAAACTACAAGAGAGTATAACTTCAAAAAAAGGAATACAAAAAAGAAGGAAAAAAAAAGAGAAGACTACTAAACAGCCAGAAATCAATAACAAAATGGCAGTAGTAAGTCTTTACCTATCAATAATAACACTGGATGTAAATGGATTAAATCTTTCAATCAAAAGACATAAAGGGGCCAGACATGGGAGCTCATACCTGAATCTTAGCACTCTTTAAGGCTGGGATGAAAGGATCTCTTGAGCTCAGGGGTTCAAAACCAACCTGAGCAAGAGTGAGATACAGTTTCTACTAAAAATAGAAAAATTAGTTGGGTATTGTGGTGAGTGCCTGTACTCCCAGTTACTTGGGAGGCTGAGCCAGGAGGACCATTTGAAACCAGGAATTTGAAGTTGCGAGTTAGTCTGATGCCATGGCACACTAGCCTGGGCAACAGAGTGATCTGTCTCAAAAAAAAAAGGGGGGGTCATAGAGTGGTTGAATGTATATAAAAAAGAGACCCAACTATATGTTGTCTACAAGAAACCCACTTCCCTTATAAAAGCAGAGACAGACTGAAAATAAAAGAATGGAAAAATATATTCCATGCAATTAGAAACCAACAAAGAACACGAATAGCTATATATCTATCAGATAAAATGAATTTCAGGACAAAAAACTTTAAAAAGATATAAAGAAGGGTATCATATAATGATGAAGGGATAAATTCAACAAAAGGATATAACAATGTAAATATACATGCCTCCAACACTGGGGCACTCTGATACTTAAAATAAATATTATGAGAGCTAAAAAGAGAGATAGACCCTGAAATGATAATCACTGGAGACCTCAACAGATTACTTTTACAATTGGAGAGATAATCCAGACTCAAAATCAAGAAACAAACATTAGACATAATCTATAGTATAGAATAAATGGACCTAATAGTTATTTATAGAAAAGTTCATTCAACAGCTGCAGATTATACATTTTTTTCTCAGCTCATGGAATATTCTCAAAGATAGAACACATGTCATACCACAAAATAAGTTTTAAAAAGTTAAAAAAAAAATTAGACCAGGTATAGTGTTGTGCAATTCTAATCCTAGTATTCTGGGAGGCCAAGGCAGGTGGATTGCTTAAGTTCAGGAGTTTGAGGCCAGCCTGAGAAAAAGTGAGATTCTGTCTTGGAAAGGGCCAGGCATTGTGGGTGGTGCCTATAGTTCCATCTACTCAGGAGGCTGAGGCAAGAGGATTGCCTGAGCACCAGAGTTTGATGTTGCTGTGAGTTATGATGCTATAGCACTCTACTGAGAATGACAAAGTGAAACTCTGTCTCAAAAAAAAAAAAGTTAAAAGTTGAAACCATATCAAGTATTTTTTCTGACTATAATGGAGTAAAATTAGCAATTGATAACAAGATAAACATTAGAAAATATACAAACAAATGGAAATTAAACAATATGGTCTTGAATGACAAGTGGGTGAACGAAAAGATTAAAAAGAAAATTTAAAAAATCTCAAAAACAAGTGAAAATAAAAATAACATATCAAAACCTTGGTATACTGTAAAAGTAGTTATGAGAGAAAAGTTTATAACAGTAAGTGCCTACATTGAAAAATAAGAAAAGCTTCAAATAAACAATCTGATGCAGCTTAAAGAAATAGAAATATGAACAAAATAAAGCCAAAATTAGTAGAAGTAAAGAAAGATCAGAGCAGACATAAATGACATTGAAACAAAAACAATACAAAAGATCAATAAAACAAAAAGTTGGTTTTTGAAAAGATAAACAAAATAATCACAATTTTATTCAGTCAACTTAAAGAAAAATAGAAGACCAAAACGAATAAAATCAGAGATGAAAAAGTAGACATTAGAACTGACATGTCAGAAGTACAACTGATCATCAGAGACTACTATGAGTGACTAGATGCCAACAAACTGGAAAACCAAACAAAAATAGATGCATCCCTAAAAACATACACCCTACCAAGATTAAACTAGGAAGACATCCAAAACCTGAATGAACTAGTCAAAAGCAACAAGATAGAAGCAATCAGAAAAAGTTTCCCATCAAAGATAAGCCCAGGACTTGATGGCTCACTGCTGACTTTTACCAAGCATTCAAATAACTGATACCAATCCTTTTTAAACTATTCCAACAAATTGAGGAGAAGGGATTACTCCTAAACTCATCCTAGGAAGTCTGAATCACCCTGATATCTAATCAAGATTAACACAAAACAAAAAAATAAAACTATAGGCTAATATCTCTGATGAAAATAGATTTAAAAATCCTCAACAAAATACTAGCAATCCAAATTAACCAACACATTAAAAAGATTACTCATCATGGTCTAGTGGTATTTATCCCAGGGATGCAAGGACGTTTCAACATATAAACAGATCTATCAATGTGATACATCATATCAACAAAATGAAGAATGAAAATCATATGATCATTTCAATTGATGCTGAAAAAAACTAGAAAAATTCAACTTCCTCTCTTGATAAAAACTCTCAAAAAACTGAATATAGAAGGAACATAAGTCAACATAGTTAAAGCTATATATCATAGATTCAAAGCTAGTATCATGCCAAATAGTGGAAAAACTGAGAGCCTTTCCATTAAGATTTAAAACAAGACAAAGATGCCTGCTTTCACTATTGTTATTCAATATAGTATTGAAATTTATAGCTAGAACAATCCAACAAGAGAAAAAAATAAAGGGCATCCACATTAGAAAGAAGAGGGTTAAATTATTCTTGTTTTTAGATGATAAGATCTCATTTTAAGAGAAACGTAAAGACTCCACACAGACACAAATTATTAGAATTGATAAATTCAGTAAAGTTACAGGATACAAAATCAATGTAAAAAAATCAGTAGCATTTCTACATGCCAACAGCAAACATTCTGGGAAAAAAACAATCCAAAATATAATCGCATTTGCAATATTACAAATAAAATACCTAGATATAAACTCAAGCAAAGAAGTGAAAGATCTCCACAGTAAAAACTAAAACTATGAAAAACTGATGAAAGAAATTGAAGAGGAAACAAAAACAAAAAAAAAGGAAAGAAATATATTCCATGCTTATGGATTGAAAGAATCAATATTGTTAAGTTCCAGATTGCCCAAAGCAATCTATCATCCCCACCAAAATACCAATGACATTCTTCACAGATATAGAAAAAAATTCCTAAAATTTATATGGAGTCCTAGAATTGCCAAAGCCACCCTGGACACAAAGAAAAAAAACTAGAGGAATCATATTATCTGACTTTAAATTATACTACAGAGTTATAGCAATCAAGCAGCAAAGTACTGGCAGTAAAACAAACACATAGACCAAAGGAACAGAATAGAGAACCCAGAAATAAAATCTACACATTGATAGTTAACTTACCTTTGACAAAGTTGCCAAGGATAATCTCTTCAATAAATGGTTGTAGGAAATCAGATATTGATATGAAGAATGAAACTAGAACCTTACCTCTCACCATATATACAAATCAAATAGAAGTAGAATAAGGACTTGTATATAAAACCTAAAATATGAAAACTATTAAAGGAAAACATTGGGGAAATGCTTCAGGGCTGTGGTCTTCACAAGGACTTCTTGAGTAATATCCCAAAGCACAGGCAACCAAAGCAAAATTGAACAAATGGTATCAAATCAAGCTAAAAAGCAAAGGAAACAATTAACAAAATGAAGAAATACTCCATAGAAAAGGAGAAAATATAGTCAAACTAGTCATCTAACAAAGAATTAATAACTAGAATATGTTCAGATCTTAAACAACTCAATAGGATAAAAACAAACACTCTTACTGAAAATGGCAAAAGATAAGAATAGACATTTCCCCCCTCAAAAGACATACAAATAGCGAACAAGCACATGGAAAATTGCTCACATCATTAGTTGTCAGAGAAATGTAAGTCAAAACTAAAATGAGATATCATCTCACTCCAATTAATAAGGTTATGATCAAAAAGACAGGCAATAACAAATTGCTGGCCAGGATGTGGAGAAAGGAGAACCCTTGTACACTGTTGGTAGGAATGTAAATGCATGCAATCACTACAGAGATCCTTATGGAGGTTCCTCAACAAACTAAAAATAGAATTACCATATAACTTAGCAGCCCCATTTCATGGTATGTATCCAAAAGAAAGAAGGTATATATCCAAAAGAAAGAATATCAGTATAACAAAAAGATACCTGTATTGTCATGCTTATTAGCCACAATATAGAATCAACCTGAGTCTCTACCAACGGATAAATGAATAAAAAATTCTTGGTACATATACACAATGGAATATCATATATCCATAAAAAATGAAATCCTACTGTTTGCAACAACATAGATGAACATGGAGAAT
This sequence comes from Arctocebus calabarensis, assembly GCA_963573935.1. NCBI lineage: Eukaryota > Metazoa > Chordata > Mammalia > Primates > Lorisidae > Arctocebus > Arctocebus calabarensis. The sequence goes on from CAUYON010013513.1 coordinate 24,945, forward strand.
ATTATGTTAAGGAAACTAGCCAAACAGAGAAAGACAGATCTCACATTTTGCCACTTATGTATCAGAGCTAAATATTAAAATAATTGATGTCATAGAGGTAGAGAACAGAATGATGCTTAGCAGAGGCTTGAAAGCATCATGAGTAGGGGAATCAAATAGGGGTGGTTAATGAGTACAAAAATATAATTAATCTAATTAAGAACATTGAATATTATTTGATATCACAACAAAATGACAATCGTCAACAAGTTAGGGTATGCTTTAAATTAAAGTAAGTAAAAGAGAGGAACTAGCATGTTCCAAACACAAATAAATGTTAAATGCTTCAGATGATGTCCTGATTTGATGATTACACATTGTATGAAAACATTACATATACCCTTTAAATATATACAATTATTATGTGCCCAAATGTTTAAAAATTAAAAAATGGAACTGAAAACAGTAGGATTTATTATGTAATTTATTTTCCACACTGGCAGTTTTGACAATGAAAGAGGACACCATTAGGTGCAGGATAATAGGTGAATGAATAAAGGAATTTTGGCTACTACTTTCAGCTCTGGCTTCTCTAGAATCTTTCAATTGAGTTTATAGATGAGACCCTTTTTTACATACTGAATCCTGCCTAATTTCTCATACAATCTCAACTAAAGGAGAGAATTATCAACAATGCTGGCACACCGATTTGTGACCCACTTAGTGATGACCACTAGTGCCAGCGGGCCAGTCACAGGACTTCTAGAAAATTTCCAAATATCTTTGGCTTACAATCATATCCAGGGCTTGGATGCCATTCTTCCATCCTTATTCCATGATTTCTCCAACTTAAAGTTTTTCTTGTCTTTTTCTCCTGTTATGATTTGTATGTGGTTTGGGTCCACCAAAATGCATGTCAAAATTTCATTCAATTTGTGCTGATATTAGAGGTAGGGCCTGCTAGAAGGATTTAGGCCATAAGGATTAATCCCTCCTGAATAAATTAATACACTCCAGAAAGGGTGAATTTTCGTGCAAAAATGAATTCGTTTCTGCAAAATGTTGATAGAATATGGGTTGTTTCATTTCTCTCTCTTGCTTCCTCTTTCCATGTGATCTCTTTGCAGATTCCCACTCCTCTCCCCTTCCATTTTCTGCCATGAGCGAAGCAGTTTGAGATACTCACCAGATGCTGCTGTCCAATCTTGAACCTTCCATCTTCTAGGATCATGAGCCAAATAATTCCCTAATCTTTATAAATTACCCGGTCTCAGGTGTTCTGACATAGCAACACAAAATAGCCTAAGACTGAAAATTGGTACTAAAGAGACAAGTGTTGCTATACAGACACCTGAAAATACTGAAGCAGCTTTGAACTGGATACTTGGATAAAACTCAGATACTTGGTTTGAAAAATTTGGAGGAGAAAGATTTAAAAAAAAGTCTGTGAGAGGAGGAAAGGGGTAATTCTGTTGAGGACTCAAAAGAAAGCAAACAGCTAATGGAAAATCTGTAACTTCTTAGAAATTGTTGACATGTTCATGACCAAAATGTGCATAGATATCTTTGTTATGATGTGATTTTTGGTCTTCTGGATAAAGGTCTTCCTAGTAAAGGAATTGTAGGATTGAATGGCAGGTCTATTTTTAGATCTCTAAGTATTCTCCAAACATCCTTCCAAAAGGTATGGATTAGTTTGCATTCCCACCAGCAATGTAGAAGTGTTCCCTTTTCTCCACATCCACGCCAGCATCTCTGGTTTTGGGATTTTGTGATGTGGGCTAATCTTACAGGAGTTTTGATTTGAATTTCTCTGATGATTAAGGACAATATATGTACTAGAATGTTTATTGCAGCCCAATTCATAATTGCTAAGTTGTGGAAGAAGCCCAAGTGCCCATTGACCCACGAATGGATTAATAAATTGTGGTACATGTATACCATGGAATATTATGCAGCCTTTAAGAAACATGGAGACTTTACCCCTTTCATGTTTACATGGATGTAGCTGTAACATATTCTTCTTAGCAAAGTATCTCAAGAATGGGAAAAAAAGCATCCAATGTACTCAGCCCTAATATGAAGCTAATTTATAGCTTTCATATGAAGGCTAAAACCCAATTATAGGACAATAACATGGGAAAAAGGCAAGGGAGGGGAGGGGAGGGGAGAGGATGGAGGGAGGGAGGGCAATTGGTGGAATCACACCTATGGTGCATCTTAGAAGGGTACTGATGAAACTTACTAAATGCAGAATACCAATGTCTTCATATAGTGATTAAGAAAATGCCATGAAGGATATGTTTAACAATTCAATGAAAGTATTTCAGATTTTATATGAAGTCAGTACATTGTGCCCCATGATTGCACTAATGTACACAATTATGATTTAATTAAATTTTAAAAAATAAAAAATAAAAGTCTTAAGTAAAATTTCAGTGTGATAATAAATTGTCACAATTTAATTTGGAGCATTTTTCTGGTACATAAAAGCATGATATATGTCTTAAAATGTACGATTTTATGCAACATGGCATATTTTGCGCTCTTGTAAAAAAAAAAAGACTTGGATAAAATGATTCTGTGGTTTGTATGGAACCAGAAAAAAAAAACAGTATAGCTATGGCAGTTCTTAGTAATAAAACAAAGCCAGGGGTATCACGTACCAGATTTTAGTCAAGACAGCATGGTACTGGTACAAAAATACGGACATAGATACTTGGAATCACATAGAAAACCTAGAAATGAAACCAACAACTTACAGCCATCTAATCTTTGATACACCAAACAAGAGCATTCACTGGGGGAAAGACTCCCTATTCAATAAATGGTGCTGGGTGAATTGGATATCCACATGTAAAAGACTGAAACTGGATCCTCACCTTTTTCCACTCACAAAAATTGATTCAAGATGGATAAAGGACTTAAAATTTAGGCATGAGATGATGAAAATCCTCAAAGAAAGAACTGGAAAAACACTGCAATATATTGGCCTGGGGATCGACTTTATGAAGAAGACTGCCATGGCTCAACGCCTATGACTCAACAGGCTAAGGTGCCAGCCACGTACACCTGAGCTGATGGGTTTGAATCCAGCCCGGGCCCACCAAACAACAATGACAGCTGCAACCAAAAAATGTCTGGGCGTTGTGGTGGGTACCTGTAGTCCCAACTGTTTAGGAGGTGGAGGCAAGAGACT
>CAUYON010013515.1:0-22745 GCA_963573935.1 Arctocebus calabarensis
GACTTTACCTCTTTTGTGTTTACATGGATGGAGCTGGAACATATTCTTCTTAGCAAAGTATCTCAAGAATGGAAGAAAAAGTATCCAATGTACTCAACCCTAATATGAATCTAATTTATAGCTTTCATATGAAGGCTAAAACTCAATTATAGCACATGAACACAGGGAAAGGGGAAAGGGAGGGGAGGGGTGGGGGAGGATGGGTAGAGGGAGGGCAATTGGAGGGATCACACCTACGGTGCATCTTAGCAGGGTACTGGTGAAACTTATTAAATGTAGAGTATCAATGTCTTTATATAGTGATCAAGGAAATGCCATGAAGGATATCTGTAACAATATGATCAAAATATTTCTGAATGTATATGAATCGTGCCCTGTGATTGCACCAATGTACATAATTATGATTCAATAAAATTATTTAAAATAAAATAGCCAGACATTGTGGCAGGTGCCTATAGTCCCGGTTACTTGGGAGGCTGAGGTGAGAGAGTCACTTAAGCCCAAGAGTTTGAGGTTGCAGTGAACTCTGACACCATGGTATCTACTCAGGTTGACAGCTTGAAATTCTGTCTCAAAAAAAAAAAAAAAAAGGAAAAAAAAGTCAAACAAACAAACAAGAAACACATGGTGCCATGGATGAAGAGAGAAAGGGATGCTTCTACACTGTTGGATTAGTATAATCTCTTTGGAAAACAGTATAGAGACTTACCATTTGACCTAAAATTCTCACTGCTGGCTATCTATAAAAAGGAAAATAAATTACTTCATTAGAAAGACACCTGCACTTACCTGCTTATTCACTTTCATGAAGCACAATCCACATTCATTAAGATGTGGAATAAACCTAAGTGCCTACCAAATCAGGAGTGGATTACCAAAATGTGAATACACATATATTTTATGTAATATTACTCAGCCATAAAAAGGAGTAAAGTAATGTCTTTGCAGCAATTTGGATGGAATTGGAGATCATCATCCTAAGTGGAGTATCTCAACAAGGGAAAAGCAAACACCACAGATATTCATCAATAATTGGAACCTAATCAAAGGGGACATTTGATTAGGAGATATATAAAGGCCATTAGAAATCAAAAGGGGGAGAGGGCAAGAGAGGAGGAATATAAATCTACCTATCAAGTACAAACAACATTATTTGGGTGATGGGCACACTAATAGCCCTGACTTAAGCATTATAAATGCTATTATTGTGACAACATTTGTCCCCTCTTTATTTTTTAAAATAATTTTAAAAATAATTTGGTATAAAAGAGTATTCTGTTGCTTAAAAAATATAATTGCTTTAAATTAATTATAATATTTATAATAGTTATATAATAGCCTAAAACAATAATCTTTACCTTATTTTATGTGTTTAGAGAATAATCATGAAATAAATAATGGTTGCATAAATAGCTTCCAATTTCCCCAAAGGCTCTTCTCAATGTTTCGTTTGTTTGTTTGTGACAGAGTCTCACTCTGTTGTCCTGGCTAGAGTTCAGTGATATCATCGTAGGTCACTGCAATTTCAAACTCTTGGACTCAAACCAGTGTCCTTTTTGAGTACCCTGAGTAGCTGAGATTATAGGAATAAGCCACCACACTCACCTAAATTTTAGATATTTTGCAGAGAAAGGTGCTGTTTTTGAACTCATGGCTTCAAGTGATCCTTCTGCTTCAGCCTCTTAACGTGCTAAGATTATAGGCATGAGTGACTGTACCTGGCCTCTCTTAATTATTTGATCAATAATATTCCTCTTAACAATTCTATTTTTTCTATATTATCACCAGAAATTTTTAACTTGTTAACATTTTTCAAAATGTTATGTAAAATACAAGTATCTTTTTCATCTTTTGCAAACTTGCATTTTTCTTACCAATTTATATGCTTTATATTGTTACATACACACAAACAATATGATGGTAAAAGATCTTGACCCTTCCATGTAAAAGCAAAAAAAGTAAATAACATAAACAAGGGTATTTAATTGAAGACCAAATCTATGTCCATAAATAGTAGTATACCTTAGAGAATTTGAATAAAAAATACAAAACAGGCTCGGTGCCTGTGGCTCAGCTGGCTAAGGCACCAGCCACGTACACCTGAGCTGGTGGGTTCGAATCCAGCCCAGGCCCGCCAAACAACAATGACGGCTGCAACCAAAAAGAAAAAAAAAAAATGGCTGGGCGTTGTGGTGGGCACCTGTAGTCCCAGCTACTTGGGAGGCGGAGGCAGGAGACTCCTTTGAGCCCAGGAGTTGGAGGTTGCTATGAGTTGTGATGCCATGGCACTCTATCCAGGGTGACAGCTTGAGGCTCTGTCTCAAAAAAAAAAAAATACAAAACAATGTAAACTCTCTACAGATTTTTCTAGAAGATGGTATTTTAGTCTTGGCTTTACCTTTTGAGATGGACATTATTGAAAACTATTAAGTATTGAGATTTGGATAAAAATTCTGAAGAAATGTGAAATGAGAAGCATAGAACAAAATTGAGCATATTTGGCCATAAGTAAAGAGAGACATGAAAGGCCAAATATTTAGAACTAACTATATATTATTTCATATAGGGCAGAAATAAGACAGAGGATATTTTCAAAGTCAGTGGACTGAGATCATGAACTATGGTGTATTTATATGGTGGGTTGGCAGTCAACTGTATTTCATTGCAGATTTTGGGAAGCCAAAGCTCACTTTTCTTAGACTGCCTCATAGATATGTTTCAAATAATTGTTGGTGTATGATTTGGGTGGCAGAATCAAAGTGAATGGGATACCATATTCCTGTTAGAGATACTGATCTTTTGTTTGCGTCTTCATTCCTTAAGGTTTATAAATGCCCAGGATATGAAGAGCCACCCATGGCAGCTAGACTTAAGACTGAAGTGTCCACTCACAAAGCCTCTGGCAGTCAGTGAGCAGTTGCAGAGGAAGCAGGAATAGCCTCCTGATTCCTGTGTCACTCGTTAGGACTGCACACCAATCTTTGGGCATTCCTTTTCCAGACATGTGGCAGGATTGCATTTCTTCAATTTCCTTCTTGAAATAGGTTGGACTATGCTGCTTGCTTTGTCCAAATGAATGTGAAGAAAGTTTTATGAATATTTTTGGGTGGAAACATATAAGAACAAATACATAATTCTTTACCTTTTCCCTCAGCCACAGCCAATATAAAAGAACGTCTTGAAAGAAAGTTACAATTCTGAGCCATCACATGTATAACCTCTGCCCTGAATAGTCTTCCCGATAGATGTGTGCTATATCTTACGTGAGTCAAAAATATTCCATCATTTTTTTGTTGTTGTTGCTGTTTTCCACTATTATTTTAAGCCACTGAGGTTTGGATATTATTGCCCCAGAATGACCTAGACATTTAGACAATCAGTATTGAAGACATTGATACCATATTTGAATGTTGTGATAGCAAACACTAAAGAATATGGTATTGGCTTAGGAAAAAGTTATGAAACTAATTTGAGCCTGAAAATTAACAGTCCATATGATTCATTAGCAAAGTAATTTTTGAAAAGACTTCTGAAGGAAAAATGAAAGGCTGATTATGTACTTAACGATCTTGTAGAGACAGAGGAATAAGACAGCAGAGTGAACATAAGTGATGTGGATCGATTAGTATTGACTGTACTTGGAAGGTATTATATGAAAAGAAATGAGTTCAGAAAAGAACTGGATATTTTAACATAAATAAAATTAAAGAGAAATAATTTAGAAACTTAGAGGTTAGAAGAGGCAGCTATTTCTCAGCTCCTCACTGTACATGTGAAGACTAAGTGACAAGAATAAAATTAAAGAGGTGAGTATAACAACTGCCATTGTAATCTCAGAGTGGAGTCAAATGTCTCAAATTTAAGATCCAACTATGAGCATGGTCCAGGATAGTATAATACACACACACACACACACACACACACATATATATATTTATTTATTTTTTTGTAGAGACACAGTCTCACTTTATCGCCCTTGGTAGAATGCTGTGGCATCGCACAGCTCACAGCAACCTCCAACTCCTGGGCTTAGGCGATTCTCTTGCCTCAGCCTACCAAGTAGCTGGGACAAAGGCGCCTGCCACAATGCCTGGCTATTTTTCTGTTTTGCAGTTTGACCAAGGCCGGGTTTGAACCCACCACCTTCAGTATATGGGGCCAGCACCCTACTCGATGAGCCACAGGTGCCACCCTATAATAAATATTTTAATTGTAGGTGGTTCCTGTTTTATAGACAAGATGCGATCCTGAGAATATCTTTAGGTTGGATTTGTATGTAACCCAGATCCTTGATGAACAACACATATGTGATAATAATAATATTAATACTACTAATAATGGTTCATATGTGGTAATAATAATGCAATGTACTGCTGTAACAATAATAATCCTGTACTAGCATAAGAAGTTATAGAAAGCATTATGCTCTTTCAAACAAATAGAACATAAAAGCAAACTCATACAAAAAGTTCAGATAGGAGATAGGAGAAATTTCAAAAAGGAATATTAAAGATTAACACTCAATGTTGCATCAACACTAAACTAGTAGGAATGTTATACTTATTTTTTTCGTCTAGCCAAATCAGGAATAGTCTTTCCATCTCAATAATTAATCCACTATGCTGCTTAGTAATACTTAATGATTTCATTGGAGCATTGCCTTTCACACATTCCATTATTCTCACTTTACCCTTTGAAATTGTTCCAGTAGTTGAACGACTGCAGCCTAATTTCTTCATGATGACTGATGACAGATAGCCTTTCTCAAAGTAACTTTTTTTACTTTGATTTCAATTGTAATGGCATGTCTTTCAATTTCAAACTCACCTTTACTGGCAGTGGACTTTCACGATGGAGGCATGGACTTAAGGATAAAGAAGAAATCACCAAATCCAATAAGAAAGTTGAGACAAAAGTGATAGTGTGAATACAAAAACATGTACAATGAGGCTAGCCACAAGTGTAGAGATGCTTCATCTACAAACCACTTACATCAGGCTGGTTTGTGTACATGCAAAAAAGAAACTAGTTCCTGAATTATCAATGTAATCTTTAAATTATGAATTATCTAATGAGGAGCTTTCAGAATCCGTTTGTACGTATGGATAAGAACAGAATGCTATAATTCAGATTGCCTGTAGCCTTGGGACTGTCCATATGTAGTTAAAATGTCTCACAGAGAGAGATTATGGTATATCTCAATTATTGAGCTAATATAATCAAGGTACAGAGTCACAAGTGGGTCAAAAGAGACACTGTAAGACAGAGGCAGTGTAAGACTTTAATTCAAACAATGACGTGAGAGGACATGGGTATTAGCACATTACTGATCAGACTCAAAGAGTCTATCAAATTTTTTAAAGGAGTTTTCTATCAAAGAAAGCAAAGATTAAACTAAGAGTAATCTCTTATTAAAAAGTAAAGTGATGTTTTTGCTCACAAATTTGTGCAAGTCATTATTGGGCTAAGAAACTACCCAGTCCCAAAGAAAAGAATATTTCCCTAATTCTCAGCTCTGATGTGGTAGCCAAGGAGGAAAATTCCAAGAAAAAATTTCTCAGGAGCTTTAGAGTCAGAGAGAGAAATTACTCCTCATAAGCAGTAAAACAGTGTAATAAAGAAATATTCTCTACCCTTGGTAGAATGTTACTTGAGAATTCTGAAGTGCTATAGAAAAGTGGCTCCATTCTCCTCCTCTCAAAATGGAAGTGTTTGTTCCAATAATTATGTTCCATTCCTGTAAGTTGGATGTTGAAGCATAAAATTTCTCTTTTTAGTTTATGCATCTCTGGATCAGGAGCAACCACATCTGGACGTGACGTAGAGGCTATCATGACACCAGTAAGCCTTTGATTTCGAGTTTAGTGCCACCATTCAGTGGGACTTTGGGGCCTTAAAAGAACAGGCTATAGTAGTCACTAGCACTCAGAGCCAATATCGCTAGCTCTTTTTCTTCCCGACCCAAGATCTGGATGCTCTTCTCTCTTTTCCCCTGGAAGTTAGCAGTAGCTATGTGACTTCTTTGGTAAATGAAAGTAAAATAAGTGGTATAAGTAACTGTTGGAGGAAAGTACTTAACACATGAACTATTTTCTACATTTTTCTTCCTCTGTGGTGATCACACAAACCCATATTTATATCAAGGGCTGATTATCAAAACATCTCATAGAAGACCACTGCCCAGGAGTCTCCATGAGCTACAGTGGGTTTTGTATGGATAAAATGGGTTTTATTATTTTAAACTAATGATACATTGAGGTTGTATTTTATTATAAGATGAATTAACCAAATATGAATAATTCAACATAGGTGAAGTTTTATCTAGAAGCAGAGAGTTCTAGTACTGACCATTTCATTCCCCATCTCTCAGACTGTGGCAGAATTTGCATCTCTGCCGGAGAGCTAGGGGTAGCCTGGAATCCTCCAGCTTCTCTAATAACTTGGTAAGTACATGATGCGCTGTATGAAATGTCCTTCTGTTGAAAATACATAGAGTACACTGTTTCCTAAAACTGAACCTTGACTGATATGTCCATCCAGGTAGAAGGCTTCAGGCCCAGGCCTAAAATAGACCAGTACCTAGCATATAATCTGGTAGATAAATTGGCAGTAGAAGCCCAAAATTAAATCTGTGATCCAGTTATGAAGGCTATCTAAATGGATGGGTGTGCCTCGGTATGAAATAGAAATCTGAACCAAATTTGAAACAGCTTACAAAATGATGGCTTTGCGGTATTAAATGACTTCAATAAGAGCCTGTATGGGTATGGTAGATGAATTAAAGGACATTACAGTGGTAGTAGGTGTGATTCTCAGTAATTGAATGGTAGACGGTGGTGTAGGAATTAAATTACTATACTTGGTATAAAAAAAGAACTTTTTGAATTCTAAAAACTGTTCAACTTTTTCTGGCTTTCCTGTGAGATAATAAATTCCTTGAAGTGTCCATGCATTTTGTGTACGATATTGGTAAAAGATATTGCTGAAGGAGTCATCGTTATCAGAAAGGAGTCAAACTTTTCATTAGGAATTTGAAATACAAGCCAGATAATGTTATGAGACACTTTGATTCTAACGTAGTAAAACAAAAGAAATAGACTGATAAGGAAACATACAGGATAAATGATTTCAGCAAGGAAACTAGATTTACTTTGTGAGGTTACAAAGAATGATATAGGATTAAATAATATCCGGAAAGCATGTGTCTACTACAAGCGGCAACTCTGAAAATACAAGCAGCTAAGTTTCTTTGGTTATAGTTACTGTTTGGTTTGCTTTTGCAGGTGAAAATAATCTGAGGCTTTTTATTAAAATACAAAGCAATTCTTATTCTGTGATTAAAAAAATATACACTCTGAAACTACTGGTTCTGAGAAAACATTTCATTTTACATGATCTGTGATAACAAAAAAGAAAAAATATTTAGAAAGTTGTTTCTATTAAAACAGTTACAAGAACTATGAACAACACTGGGACCCAAGAGGTTTATAACCTATTAGGAAGAAAATAATAAATGTGGATGATATTAGCAACAGGATGCCACCTAGCCAGTTTGAAAACACAAACTATAAAATGTGTAATTCTCCCTTAGGTGTTGTAAATTGACCACATAACAACATCAAAAATCTCACTTGTGAGAAAAATGAGATACCACATGCAGGCTAATTGCTGCAAAAAGAAACTATAAAACAAGATAAAATGGGTTATTTGAGATTTATATTATGGTACTTGACAGTTGTTTTATTTTGAAGCTCTACATTTGCTTTCAAAAGCCCTGTGATAGAAATCGGGCCAGCTGTGCATGGCCAATTTCAGTGGTAAATTTCTTTTGATACTTTGAGCATCCAGTAACCTTTCTTTTTATTTTTCGTTATGTATGAGTCAAGTTATCCAGAGGGACAGAACTAGTCGGACGTGCATGTATGTGTATGTGTGTAAACTATACACAGTGTTGAAAATGGATAAGAGAAGACGAATTTGGAAATGCTTACTTGGAAGGTCGTTGACGGGAAATTTGACTAAAAGTAGAGATGAGGATACAAAGATTAACCTCAGGCTTATTACAACTTCACATGTTCCAATTCTATTGATTTTGGTGGCAGTCTTTCTAAAAATTACTAATTACTGGATACTTTCTTACAGAGAAACATAGAAAAGGAGAGGAAATAGGCAGGAATAGAGAGACGGAGAGACGGAGAGTTTTCTTTTCTTTTCTTTCTTTTTTTCCCCCCCGGTATTGGTTTATGTGATTGTGGATGTAGGCAAATCCAAAATCTACAGGGTAGAACAGTGGACTGGGGACCTAGGAAGAGCTGATATTGCAGGTGGAGTCTGAGGCAGTTTAGAGGCAAGAATTCCCGCTTCCTAGAGGGCCCCAGTCTTCTTTCTCTTAAGCCCTTCCACACTTTGGATGGGATCCACCTCTGTTATGAAGGGTAATTGGATTGCCTCATTCTCCTGATTTAAATGTTCATCCATATAAAATATACCTTCACAGGAACATCTAGAATAATTTTAGATCAACTGTCTGGGTACTGTGACCTAGCCAAGGTGACATGCAAAAATAACTATCAAAACTTATTAAGGAGCCTATGACCCTCTCTATCTTATTTTTTAACCACAACTTTACTTCCAGATGTGTAAATAACCGTGAACACCAAATTCCTAATAACAGTTTAACTTTTCACTCCACTCTCAGGAGGATTTATATTTTAATAAGTAAAAGTTTCTGACCAAAAATGATTAAATTCTTAATATGTAATTTCAAGTTCAGTTTATTAGCAGAGAATGGTCATTTTTGAGTAATACCCTTTTTCTCGATTCATACATACAGCACATAATAATTTTTCTGTTCTCCATGAACACACAGGGTGTATGTTGATTATAGCACCAACACATTGCTGTTCCCTCATGTCAATTAATTAAAAACATAACATTGACTATGTGCCCACTTTATGCCAGGACTCCTAGAAATCTTATTTTTTTTTTTTAGAGACAGAGTCTCACTTTGTCACCCTTGGTAGAGTGCCATGGCTTCATGGCTCACAGCAACCTCCAGCTCCTGGGCTTAAGCCATTCTCTTGACTCAGCCTCCCGAGTAACTGGGACTACAGGCACCCACCACAATGCCTGGCAATTTTTTTGTTGCAGTTCGGCCAGAGCCAGGTTTGAACCTGCCACCCTTGGTATATGGGGCCGGCGCCCTACTCACTGAGGCACAGGCACCACCCTCTGCTAGAAATCTTAAAGTAAAAGCAAATAATGTAACTGAACTTCCAATGTAGCAAGTGATACACACACACTACACTCTTTGACAAGTGCAACACTGATTATATAAACAAAATATTTTTGGAGCAGAAAAGACAGAATTATAGTTTCAATCTTGGGTTGTCAAAGACATTTTCAAAAACATAAGATGGCAATTAGCTGTGTGCTGAAAGATGACTCACTAGATGGATTATAGGCAGGGAAGCAGGGAGTGGAATTTAGCAGACCTGGGGGTTTTAGAAGGAATAAGTGAACAAGCTGAGCCAAGAGCTGGGTTGGGCCATAATTGAATGCAGTACTGGGAAAAGTGGACTTAACCCTGTAGGGAATGCAGAGCCATTGAAACTCTTTAAGATAATAAGAAGCAACACCAGATTTATGTTTTAGAACTTTAATTTTGATAGATAAAGTGAGGGATGAATTAGTTTGACAGAGATTCGAACTAATTAGGAAACAATTATGACTGCTCCAATAAGAAAGAATCTAAAACATAGTAATTAAAATGGAAAAGAGAATATATATCTGGAAGGATATTGGTAGGACATTTGACTGAATGTAGACAGATAAGGATTCAAAGATTATCCCCAGGTCTCAGGTTTCATATAACTTCAAATGTTACAAGTCTAAGTATTTTAATAGAAGTCTTTCTAAAACTTATCTTTTCAAAAGAAGCTACTGCAGATAATTTAGTTTTATAAATGATTCACCAATGTAAATACTATCGTACTTTGCTTGTATAGCATTGTTTTTATTTATATTCATACTGCTTATTTATTTTTCTGTTTTTATTTTACTCAGTCTATGGTCATTATAAGAGGCCTCTTTATTAGAGGTAATCCATAATTTCTAGTTTATTGCTTTTAATAAAGGGTAAGTTGGAAAATCAGAGAATAAAATTATAAAGGTGGTATATTATTAGTGAAAAATTTGTAAGCAATAGTCACAGAGAATGTTCTATTGAAAAAAAGGTATTGTGTACATGTGTACACATTCAGAGACTTCATTTACTAAATTTGTTTCATGAAAGTATATCAGAGAATTTAGACTACGGCTTACTTCCATATTGGGAAAATTTTATTATAAATATATCTATTGTGTATGTTATAAATATGTTAAAAAGCATGAATTATTAGTCATTTCATTATCTCTAACTTCACTGTTAATAGTAGACTTGCATTATGTTATAAACATATTGCTATATATCAGCCACTTGCAAACTACAGGGCAAATATGGTCTATCAAATACTTTATACCCTCCAGTGCAAAGAATAGCTTTTCCATTTTTTAAAGTTTATAAAAAGAAAAAGTATACTGTGAGAAAGGTACCACATGGGGTCTGATACTGTGTGACTATTTGTTCCCTCCCAAACTGATGTTGAAATTTCATACCCAATGTGGAAATCATGAGATGTGAGACCTTTAAGGGGTTATGGGGTCATGAGGGTTCTGAGTTCAGGAACGGATTAATCCATTCATAATTTAATGAATTATTTGGTCAATAGATTAGTGGGTTGTCATGGGGGGAGAACTAGGGGGCTACAGGGGAAGAAAAAGGGAGACTTGAGCAAGTACCTTAGTGCTCCATCCCTCCCCAGCCCCACCACATGACACCTTGTGCCACGTGAGAACTTTGTAAAATACCTCACCAATAAGAAGGCTTTCACCAGATTTGACTCCTTGAACTTGAAGTTCCTAGCCTCAATTACTGTAAATAATAAATTCCTTTTCTTTACAAATTACCGAATTTCAGGTATTCTACTATAAACAAGAGAAAGTAGACTATGACGGGGCCCATAATCCTTAAAATATCTAATATCTGGACCTTTAACAGAAGAAATGTGTAAACTCCCCCAATGTATAAAGGCTTATTTCCCATACATATCTTTTGTTGTAACTTTCTTTTTGTTTACAAATACATTGTCCACCTAGAAGGATAAATTCATTGACAGCAGGGAAGCAAATCACGGCTCTGTGTACCTTCCTTCGTATTTGGCACAGTGCATCACACTTGCTCGTATCTGTGAATGTGTGATTAAAAAAGCTTGCAGAGATTTCAAAGTTTCCTAAAATTTTTGCTATTCATAAAAGAAAAGAGAAATAATGGTAAATTTTACAGGAAAATAAAGACAAAAGACACTCTGAAAGAATATTTCCAGTTTGAGATGTCAAGAACACTCTAAGATTCACGCCTCATTAATTCTTTTATCCTTACCCAAATAGAAATTAAATAGATTTTTATAAATCACTAAATTGGAGATAGTCAGGCAGTTTAACAAAACATATAACCATATGAGTTGTATTATTAACTTATATGACTAACACCCTTTTAAATAAAGAATGAAATTATGATGAACAAAATGGAAGTTTTATTGATCCTTTAAGGAAGGAGTCTTCTAAAATGTGTGTCATGGCCAATTTGACCTGCATTCTAAAAGGTATATTAATCCTTTGGCTATATCAGTCTACTTCATCTGCTTAGAAAATAAATATGTAATAACATACTTGTATATGACATTGTTTCAGAAGATCCATATTGGTTTTAGATGTATTTTTCTGTATATACAGTGCAGCCTCCATAGTTGACCACCTCCCCACATTGACAATTTCCTTGAACTGATTTAATTTTCATGCACCACATGTATGTATCAGTAGGCCAAGTTCCTTATGTTGACCACCTCTGTATGTTGACTAGTTTGTTGCCGTCCCTTTGGTGGTCAACTTATAAGCATTCTACTGTATTTTTCTTTTTAATAAAAAAGTTAGTGAATGAGAAAGTAGACAGGCAACACTGTAGTACCTTTGTATGTATCCTTTGGCCTTAGCCCAAGTACCACTTTTCCTCTGGCTGGCTATCGCTGCAAAATGTAAATAAATTGTGCTTCACTTTACTTATCTATAAGATGGGTATAATAGTCGGACCTGCTTTATAGAGTTTATGTGAGGATTCAAAGTATGATAATATATGTAGGTACATTCACGAATGATAAAAACATGATAACAAGCAAGTTTAAAAACATTGAATAATTTTTATTCTTTGATTTTGAAAATAATGACTTGATCAGTTCTTATCCTTCTATTAACAAATACTTTACCTATCCTAGTCATAAAGATAACCTGCCTTCTAGCTTTTTAACAATTTGGGAGACTAAACTGGTCCAGCTGCAGACATCACTTGGGAGACTTTGTACTTGATGTTTATAATATTTTCCAAGAAATGATAACTTTCAAGTATTTAGTTGTTTTCCACACCTGCCTATTTGTGTTATTCCAATGAGCTTATTTTTTATCTTTCTTTTTTTTTTTTCTACCACCATCTGTGTGCTGAGTAGTATTAGCTTTATTCATTGGAGGTATAAAATATACAGTATTTTATGTTCAAAAGAGATTGTATTTTAATCTCTAAGACCCGTAAGGAGAAAACACTTTCAGGAATGGGCTAGAGGGAAAAAAGTTCAGTCTTTCTGAAGCTATTCCATTTAACTAATACATTGTAAATAAACACTCATGGCACCTTTTTCTTTTCTACAGACCATACTGTATTTTTTAAATAAAAATTAAATGTACTAAGACTTTTATGATTCTACATTTAAGTAAGTTAAAAAGATAATTTGATTTCATGGTCATGAAAGATTTCTACTTCTGTACATCATTTCACAATGATTAAGGTAGTGATTCATTTATGTAGCCATTACTGTATTCAATATCAAAAGAAAAGGAAATACTTTAAACAATTTCAAGAAAAAGTTAAAAAAATCCTTGACAATAGTTAGATGCTATAATCCACCACAGACAGCAACATTGCAAGAGAAAACAACATGCAATATAGCTGACATATTGGCAGTAATTTGCTTCGAGTTGTACATAAATATAATAGAAAAAATGTGTTTGTTCACAGATGTGGGATACTAAAAAAAATGTTAAAAGCAATTCTTAGTATTTTATATATATAAAATGAATACATTTTTATATACTAGATATAAAAGGCATACTTTGACATATGTTGCAATTTTAAATAAACCCGTATTTGACCATCTAGCTATAATTAGATGTTATTTATTATTATTATAATTAAACATCAAGATCAAGTCAGTTCTTAAATATAAATATCACTTATGCAATGGAGCATATGGCCTCTGGGATCCTTGACTTCTATTTCGTAGATATGTACGCATACTTTATCATGAAGTTGGGTTGGAGGATCACGAGTCTAAAATGTTACAAATGGAATGATTCCAATTCTATGACATTCTGAAAAAAGAAAACCCATAGAGATTATAGGAAGATCACCGGCTGCCAGGGATCAGTGGATAATAATGTATTAACATTGGTTTATCAAAAGCAACAGATATACTACACTACTATGACATGTTAATAACAGGAGGAACTGGGCAGAAGGTCAGACAGGATGAAGGTATATGAGAACTTTATATATTTTGTACAATTTTTTTTTGTCAACCAAAACAGCCTAAAACTAAAACTTCTCTGTAGTCTATTAATTAATATGCAAAGTAGCATACATGAGGCATTTTTGTTAAATGCAGTAGATGGAAACAGCTCAGACCATCTTCAAGAAATAACTATCGCAGGCATTGAGGCCATGGCAGAGAACCAGACAGAGTTGGGCACCTCTCCTCTCAGCTTGCAGAGGCAAATGGGAAACCAGGGCCTTTTTCTCCTCTGTTCTTAATACCATGGCAGCACAAGATGTGGAAAATAATATTTTGGATTATGAGATAACAAAGAGTCAGCCCCATACTCCTCCAGAGAAGACTACAGCTCCCCCTTAAGAAAGAAATCAAGCGGGGGAGAAGGCATTGTGGCAGGGGCCTATAGTTCCAGCCACTTGGGAGACTGAGGCAAGAGGATTGCTTGAGCCGAAGAATTTGAGGTTGCTGTGAGCTATGTCATCATCGCACTCTACTGGGAGCAAGAAAGTGAGACTCTGTCCCCTCTTTCCCCCTAATAAAAAGATGTCAAGGGATCCTATGTTTCCATGCATCATGGGTCTGGCTTTCGAGACTTTCTGCTGAAGCCAAAGCTCATTAGAGCAATTGTGGACTGTGGCTTTGAGAATCCATCTGAGGTCTGGCACGAGTACATTCCTCAGGCCATCCTGGACATCCATGTCCTGTTCCAGGCCAGGTCTATAATGAACAAGACAGTGGTCTTCATTCTGGCCACCCTGCATCAGATCAAGCTGTCAAGTGATCGGTGACAGTGCTGATTACATGCCATCTGAGGGAGCTGGCCTTCCAGAACAGTAAGGAGCATGAGTGTTTCTTCAAATACATTCCCATTGTCAAGATGTCAGTGTTCTTCAGTGGCCTCTCCACAGAAGGGATGAGGAAGAGTTGAAGAAGAATCCACGTCATGGTGATGCCCCTGGGTCTGATCCTGGCCCTTGTGCAGACCAGGAGCCTAAACCTGGAGAACATGAAGCCCTTAGGGCTGGATGAGTGTGACAAGATGCTGGAGCAGCTGGACCGGTGGCGGGATGTGCACATCTTCCACCAGGCGCCCCATGAGAAGCAGAGCATGATGTTCAGAACCACCCTGAGCGAGGAAATACGCCTGGCAGGAAGTTCATGCAGGATGAGCCAATGGAGGGGTTTGTCAATGAGGAGGCCAAGCTCATCTGCATGGGCTGCAGCCGTACTAAGTCAAACTCAAGGACAGCTAGAAGAATCACAAGCTTTTTGATCTTCTGGTCGAGTTAGAGCTTAACCAGGTGGTCATCTTCATCAAGTTGGGGCTGTGCTGCATGACCTTGCCCCAGCACCTCCAGGAGAAGAACTTTCCAGCCAGCCATCTACTGGGGCAAGGCCTAGGAGGACAGCCTTGTACTCTGTCACAGTTCAAGGAATTCCAGCAGCAGATCTTGGTGACTGCCAATCTGTTTAGCTGGGGGATGGACATTAAGTGAGTCAACATACCTAACTTCACTGGTCACTTTGGCACCAACGGCCTGGCCATCACTTTGGGGTTCAATGAGAATGATGCCAAAATCTTCACTAATATTAAGGACTGGTTTGAAATGAATGTGGCAGAACTTCTGGAAGAAATTGCCATCTCCATATACATTGAGCAGAGCTGGTAACCACAGGCCTCGACTGCCTGGAGCTGCCCACGTGTTGCCTCATGTCTTCTTTCTAGGTGCCAACTTCTGCTATGGCTCTAAATCTATAGATTTATGTGAGAATAAATTTTTATCATAGAAAAATAAATAAAAATTGAATATCACAGATATCCCACGATCAAAAAACTGTGGAGCTCAAAGATACTGAAAGGGAAATTTCTACTCTAGCCTTAAAAGTTTTTAAGAAAAGAAGCTCTACTACTTTCCCACCTGTGGTCCCAGCTACTTGGGAGGCTGAGGCAAGAGAATCACTTAAGCCCAAGAGTTTGAGGTTGCTGCGAGCTGTGACACCAAGCACTCTACCCACGGTGACAGCTTGAGACTCTTGTTTCAAGAAAAAAAAAAAAAAGGAAAGAAGCTTTACTACTTTCCTTAGTAGTCTCTTTTAGGTCCAAATTCTCTGTATATTAATACTTCTGTCTTCTGTGAAGTGAGGAGTGATTTGATCAAAGCCTTTTAAAATAACCATTCACTACTAGAGGGTACTTCTTAAGTGAATTACTGCTATTTATTTATTTACTATTTTTGTTCTGATTAAATGGCCCCAGTGCAAGCTACTGTAAGCCAATACACAGTGATGAATAAAACCAGTTCATCCACAGGAAACTTACCCTTTAAAATTTACATAGTGGTGCTCAGTTTGACAGCACATATACTGGAGTTGGAAAGATACAGAGAAAATTAACATAATTCCTACATAAGGATGACTTGCGAATTCATGAAGCAGTCTACACTTTGTAAAAAATAAAAGTTACATAGTAATTTAAGCACTTTTTAATGTAACTGGTGGCCATCTCAATGTCTATTTTCAGAAATGTGTATTTGGATCTTTTACCCATTTTTAAAATTAATTTATATCAAGTTATTTGATTTTATCCTGTTGAAGTATTTGAGCTTTTTATATACATTATATATTTTCCTTATCCCTATTCAGATAAGTAATTTGCAAAAGCTTTCTCCTATTCTGTGGGTTATCTCTTCACTTTGTTGATTGTTTCTTTTGGAGTGAAGAAGCTTTTAACTTAATGTGTTATCATTTGCTAAGTTTTGCTTTGGTTGCCTATGGTTTTGAGGTCCTACTCAAGAAATCTGTTCCCAGACCAGTGTCCTAGAGTGTTTCCTCGGTGTTTTCTTCTAGTAGGTTCATAGCTTCATGTCTTAGATATAAGTCTTTAATCTGTTTTGATTTGACTGTGTATATGCTGAGAGATAGCATTCTCAAGGATGTATATTCTTTGAGATAGCATCTTATCCCTGTTAAAATGGCTTTTATCCAAAACACAACAATAATGAATACTGGCAAGAACATAAGGAAAAGGGAGCACTTATACCCTGTCAGTAATGTAAATTAGTAGCCACAGTGGAGAAGAGTAAGAGGGGGTCCTCAAATCTACAAAGAGAATTATCACAAGACCCAATAATCCCACGTCTGGATATATATCCAAAAAATGTCTACGAATATCAGAGATATCTGCATCTCCATGTTTATTGCAGCACTATTCATAATAACTATGTGTCTATTAATAGATGAACACTTATACACAATGGAATATTATTTAGCCATTCAAGGAATGAAATGCTGTCATTTATAGCAACTGGATGGAATTGGAATTGGAGGTCATTATGTTAAATGAAATACACCAGGAAAAGAAAAGAAAAACAATATCACATGTTCTCACTCATATGTGAGAACTACAAAAAAAAGAACTCACAGAAATAGAGAGTACAAGAATGGTTAGTAGACGATGTGAAGGGAGGGGGTGGGGCGACAAATTGGGGATGCTTAATGGCTATAAAAATACCTTGGGATAGAATGAATAAGATCTAGTAGTATTCAGTGGCATTATAGGGTGAGTATAGTTGATGATTTAGCGTGTAGTTTATTATTATTTTGTTTTAGATTGAGAACAACTTTTATTCTAAAAATGATCTTGGTAACAATGAAATAGTAGTCATAATACTGGTCAATGAAAAGCTGGTCATTATAATAAAAAGGAAAACAGGTAACAGGATTTTCCTGAAAATACAAAATTATCACTATAATATACAACTAGTTTTCATTTATCTGTATTTGAATTATTCTTTTGATGGATTAGCCAATGAAATTTGAAAATTATAGATTGACTTTTGCCTGATATTTAGACATACATCTGGATTGTCTTTATCTTCAAGTAAATACGTTTTCATAGGATGCAAACATAATTGAGCATTTGCTTAAGGTAAACAATAGGAAGATAAATTTATGCTTAGGAAATAATTTATGAAGCAAAATATTGTTTGGGGTCAATATTTCCCTTAATTTTTGCAAATCGCGAAAAACTTCAGGAAAGCACTGGTATTTATATACAGAGAAAAGATGTAACTAAGTTTTAAAATAACTAAAAATGTAGGATTGGAATTTTTGTAATACAAAGAAATAATAAATCCTGAATGTGATGTATAAATATCCTAGTTATCCTAATTTGATCAGTACATAAGCTATGTCTGTATCAAAACTTCACATGTACTCTGTAATTATATGCAACTATTATATACCCATCATTTATAATTTTAAAAAATGTAGAATGTGCATTTTTAGTGTAGAAATTTCAAAATCTAGAAAGATATTAATAAAACCATATATGATGCATCTTAGAAGGGTACAGATGAACCTTACTATATGCAGAATACAAGTGTCTTCATACAATGACTAAGAAAATGCCCTGAAGGCTATGTTAATCAGTTTGATGAAAATAGTTCAGGTTGTATATGAAACCAGTACATTGTACCCCTTGATTGCACTAATGTACACAGCTATGATTCAATAATAATAATAATAATAAAACATATAAAGAGGAAACAAGTAAAAAGAAAGTTACTTTTTACATCTTTTGACCCTTACAACTTTGTTCCCACACTGGACTGTGTTCATTTTTTGATATCACAAGGGACAAAAATTCTTAACTGTACTATAAATAATTTTACCAAACTTGTGTTCAGAACCCAATTTAATTCATTCTTTGATGTTAACATTTACAACTATGATTTTTCAAAAAATTCTATTTATTGGAACATTCAAATGCCAAATACCCATTCTTGAGAAGAGTTAAAACCATAAAAGATACTTATATGTTTGAGTTTATAGTTGCTCAAGGGAAGATATGATAGAGAATCTGTGTGGTGCATAGCTTATTTCTGAAATAAGTCTGCAGATGAATTTAAATGTTAATTTCAAACCTATTTAACTGCCAATTGTACATTCAGAGACAAATGTCACTGAAGACATGATAATAAAATGCCCAGAAAAATTATAAGGGGCATAATTTCTGTGAACATGTGCTGGAAAGACTGTGATGAATTATATTCTCACCATAATTCTGAGAGCACAAAAATGATTATATTTTCTTTATATATGAAGAATAAGCACTTTATCAGAGCATATGTCAAATAAATTTTGTATTCTCTACTATTCAACATTAAGGACTCATTATCTTGGACAATTTTTTTATTAATTTGTATTTCAATTAAGTGGAAATTATAAATTCCTCTTCAAATGAATGAAGCTCAAGGTCAGAATGTATTTCTTTTTCGGCCTTTATTATGCTCCAAATTCTTACCTCCCTCAATTTGTAGTGTTAATTATGAATGCTTTTCACTTTTTCTTTTTTCCTACAGTTCTAAAGCATAATGGTTGACACAAGGTTATGAGATTATGGCCCTTTTACCTCAAAAGGTGGAAACTAAACCCTTTACTCTTTAGTCATAAGTTTTCCTTTTGATTTTTTTTTAATCCTCTGTTGACACTGTGGTAATCTGACAAGAGATTAACTGAAATATCTGACATATCATTCCTCTTAATGATGTGTGTGCTTTTGTCTGCATATACACACACATACTATTTCTATACTGAAATGTACATTTGCACCCCAATTCATAATAGCATGTTTAAGTTGTCATTCTTATACTGTGACTTTTTTTTTAATATTGACAACTAGTCGAGTTACAAAATGAGAAGATATTAGCATAACTCTCTGAAAGACTTTGTCCTAGTTAAATCAAAAAATACATGAAGGCTGGTTACTTGAGGCAGACTTGGTTCTCTAAAAAGCAGATGCTAAGATGAAGTTAGGTATATGGAAGATTTATTGGGGAGTAACATTCCATGGAAGGAAAGAGGGGGAAGTAGAATTGAATAAGAATAGCTATAAGACCTAGATTCTGACCCTATAAGATACATACCAGCCCAATTTTGGGCAACAGAACAAAGATTGCCCATTAGAAGAATCCTGTGTGAGGGAGGATGGCTGGGTTCCTTCTCACTATGTTTCTAAACCATTGGTTGAAGCCACCCTAAAAATAAAACTCTTTGCCTTAAAACCTGAGGTGGACCCTGAATGCGTTAACAGCTAAAGCCTTTTGGGTAATCACACATCACTAGCAGGCAGCAAATCCTCCCTTGAGGGGGATCTAAGTGGCTCATCTCTGTGTTTACGACAGACGAACCAAGGGCCATGTATTAATAATTTCTCCTCACTGTTGGTTCTAGGCATTGGTTGGGTCTCTCTGCTTAAGGGGAAACTTGGATGAAAGAGACAGAGTTCTCTGTGCAGTTGATCGTGAGGTGGCAGCTAGTACTCAATCATTATCACGACAAATTTTCTTCATGTTCATGTATCACCTCTGCAAATGTTAATGATTTGCCTAAGAATTTGGGTGCTTGGTAACCATAGCTGTTTAGACCAGAGTTGCTGCACTTGTGCATTCACAGTTAACAATTGCTCAATTCATTCAGGCACCATCATTCTAAGGTGATACTTTAGCTACATACAATTCTATTGCCCTTTAAGTATTACATCATGGTTGTAAATATACACTTAGTTATGTGGTCCCTTTCATTTGCCCTTCACTTAAAGTATGTTCCCTGGTGATTTGGTCAAACATTCTATCGCTATTAGGGTCCAGCAGCATGCTAGTTGCTGTTTTTTAAAACATATGTAATTCTTTGTTAGAGATGACATGGCCTTACTCCAAAATCCTAGGGTCCTATTTTCTGATTTTCCCATTGATACTCATCCAAAAGAGCCATATTGTATCTTTTTCCACCACTGAAATCACCAACACAATATGGAACCCTGGATCGTATGGCCCGACTGGCAGAACTTCTCACATTGCAACATAAACCTGGTGCCAAGGTTTTCTTGCTCCAGGTCTCACTAAAATTGGAAGCTTCTGTATCACTTTGTACATGGGCCAAAATAACGTTCCTAGGTTGGTGAAATGCTATCTCTAGAATTCAAGAGGCCTTCCCAGCACTGAGTTTCCTTTTTGGTAGTAAAGGAGTAAGGGATGCAGGATGAAGAAATCTATTTTTTGCTTTTGAAAGTAAGTATTGGTGCACCCTTGGCCATTGTACCTCTAAAGTTCTTGATTGAAGTAGCAAATTATTTATTTATTCATTTATAGACAGAGTCTCACTTTGTTACCCTTGGTATAGTGCCATGGTGTTATATCTCACAGCAGTCTCACTCTTGGGCTCAAGCAACTCTCTTGCCTCAGCCTCCCAAGTAGCTGGGACTACAGGCACCTGCCAAGACATCATACTAATTTTTAGAGATGGGGGTCTCCTTGTTGAACAGGTTTGTCTCAAACTCCTGAGCTCAGATGAATCACCCCCTTCTGAGATTCCTAATTCTTTATGGATTTGCCCTTCACCTACTAGAGTACACTTTACAGCTATCTCTTGTTCATCTCACCTAGTCAGCATGACACCATCATTATAATAAATCAACGTAATGTTCTGTGAAATGTTCTTTGGGATCTATTAAGACAGAGAAGGGTATGGTCATTATAGTCATGGTGCGAAACTAATAAAAAAGCATAGTTTTTAAAATTCAATGTGAGTGTGAATAAACTATGGGTATTTTTCATGTTTCTTTCCTGATTGGGACAGATTAAAATGCCCCAAATCACAGGTTATGTATTATGTACCTGAGACTATATTAGACTACCCTATGTACACCACTGTGTCAGGAATGGCAGCTGTGGTTGGGCCTACTACTTAGTTGATTGTATAATAGTCCAAAGTGATTCTCCTTGGTCTATTCAATAATGGAATGAAGACAGACTGGTAGAAATATAATAAAAATTACAATTTTGAGGTCCTAAGGAGTGGTATTAATCTCTACTTTCCCTCCCATCCCCAAGACATAATACCATTGTATCCTGATAGGAAGTGTAAGTAGTCTCAGGGTCTTCCACTTGGCGGTCCCCACTGTGACAACTCTCATCTCATTACCCAAGGATCCAAGGGGTCCTAAAACTGTTGGGAGGGGTACTAAAACTGTTAAATGAGTCTCCAAAAAGCATCTCTGGAAACCATACAGATGACCAATGTTTAGATTTACAAACTTAGGTAAATTACAGCGAACTGAATTTGGCCAGGACTTTATTTATTATTTGACACCTACATGTTCCCACTTTATGAAAGGTTTGTGATCCTGCTTGAGGTTTAAAAATATCAGTGTCAACTGAACTGTGTCCAGTGGTCCATGAAATGTTGGTGTATTCTCTTACCCCAATGAACCCATATTCATAGTTCCCTTTGAGGAAGTCCTGGGCAAGTCACTACAATTTATACTGGCTATGGTATTACAGGGTCCTTATCCCTCAGGCCATATCATCTTTTTAGTCCTCAAGTTCTAGCTCAGTTTTGAAAATTAATTTCAGCTTCAACTCATCGCGCACACACAAGTTAGTAGTGCCATTGTTGGTTGCCCATCTATTTGATCCTTATGGATATCATTGTATTCAAAACATTTTCACGACCCTGTGTGTTAGACCAAAGGAGTCACCCCTAATTTGTCTGTCACTTATAGTACTTCTAACCCTCTGGCTTCTGGAGGTTAAACACTGCCCCAGTTCTATCATGCTGTCTGTCATAACAAAGTTTTAAGAAAAAAAACCCCAATACTTTATCTCTTTCCATATCCCTTTTCTACATAATATGGAATGTAAGAGAAAAATAGGACACAGAGTTATAAAACATCTTTTTCAAAGTCCAGCTACTATAGTATCATAGGTATGTCCAGGGGCTTAGAAAATAAACACTTTATTAATTTTCTATTGGTCTTCTAACAAATTACTACAAACTTTGCAGCCTAAAACAATGTACATTTATTTTTTTACAATAAAATTTTTTTACAATCAGATCAATCTAAGATGTCGACTGTGGAACCGGAAACCACCCCTACTCCTAATCCCCCATCTACAGAAGAGGAGAAAACAGAATCTAATCAGGAGGTTGCTAACCCAGAACACTATATTAAACATCCTCTACAGAACAGATGGGCGCTCTGGTTTTTTA
>CAUYON010013516.1:0-74960 GCA_963573935.1 Arctocebus calabarensis
TAGATGTCTGTTAAATCCAGATGTTGAATGGTTAAGTTTAAATCTAAAATTTCTTTACTTAGCTTCTTCTTAGAGGTTCTATCCAACACTGCTAAAGGAGTATTAAAATCTCCAACTAATATGGAGCTGGAGGAAATCAAGTTACTCATATCTATTAGAGTTTTTCTTACAAATTGAGGTGAATTCTGGTTGGGTGCATAAATATTAATAATTGAAATCTCATCATATTGAGTATTACCTTTAACAAATATGAAATGTCCGTCTTTTACCTTCTTCACTTTGGTTGGTTTAAAGCCTATTGTATCTGCAAATAAGATTGCAAACCTGCTTTTTTCTGTTTTCCATTTGCCTGGAATATAGATGACCATCCCTTCACCTTGAGTCTAAATTTTTCTTTTAAGGTAAGTTGAGATTCTTGTATGCAGAAGATATCTGGCCTGAGTTTTTGTATCCAGTCAGCCAACCTATGCCTCTTTAGAGGACAAATTAAACTATTCACATTAATTGAAAATATTGATAAATCTTTAGAAAATCTGGTGGACATTTTTAATCCCTTTGTTTTTGTGGAAATTGGAATTTGATAAAAATTTTCTGGATGAGTTTTGCATTGGAGGATTACGCTGGTCATTATGGAGGATAGGTCTGAGAATATCCTGGAGAGCTGGTTTGGTTATAGCAAATTTCTTCAACATGTGCATTTCATTAAAGTATTTAATTTCTCCATCATAAATGAAACTCAGTTTGGCTGGATACAGGATCCTGGGTTGAAAGTTATTTTCTTTTAGGAGTTTAAAAGTCAATGACCATTCTCTTCTAGCTTGAAAAGTTTGATCAGAGAGATCTGCAAGTATTCTAATATTCTTTTCCTTGTAGGTTATTGATTTCTTGCATCTGTTTGTTTTCAAAATTTTCTCCTTCATATTTACTTTAGTGAACTTAATTATGATGTGCCTGGGGGATGTCTTATTCAGGTTGAGTCTTGCTAGGGTTCTGAAACTGTCTACTATCTAAATTTCAGAATCTCTTGGCATGTCTGGAAAGTCTCTTTCATAATCTCATAAATAAGAGACTCTGTGTCTTGTGAAGATGCCTCATCGCTTTCAGGGATCCTTATGAGGCAAATATTCATTTTCTTTGCATTATCGCAGAGCTCTCTGAGAGATTGATCTGTTTTTGCCTTCCATTTCTCTTGCTCTTTGGAGGTTTGAGAGCGTTCAAAAGCTTTGTCTTCCATGTCAGAAATACTTTCTTCTGCTTGCTCCATTCTGTTGCTGAGGCATTCTACTGAATTTCTCAAGTCTTTAAGGGATGCAACTTCTTATCTCAATGTGTCAAAATCTTTGGTCATTTTGTGTTTGAATTTGTTGAATTCTTGAGACATCTTTTGGGTCATCTTCTGAATTACTGCTTGAAATTCTAATTCCATCTTTTCCTCCATTCCACTGATCTTATTTGCAATCCAGATTCTGAATTCGATTTCAGACATCTCAGCCATATGCCTATGCAGGAGATCTTGTGCTGTGTCTGCCTTGTCATTCCTTGGAGGAGTTGGTCTACTCTGATTATTCATATTGCCATAGTTTTTCTGTTGATTCCACCCTATGATTGTATTTCACCGTTGCATCTGGCCATCCTCAGAGTTAGTAAGAGGTCTCTCGAAGATTAGACCCTGACGGGACTGCTCTATCATTGCTGGAACTTTGTAGTGAGTGACTCTGTGTGTAGATTTTCTGGCCCTGCCCCCACCACGGAGTTCTGGCTACAGGAGCAGCCCCACAGTGTGGCACCCCTGGGTCCTACAGCAGGGCGGGGGATATTGCACACAGTTCTGGGAGTGTCAGGCATGGGGCTGTGTGATCACCAGGGGACTTCCTGGCTGAGGGCGGACCTACAGAGGCCTGGCAGTCACCAGCAGAGTCCCTGGCAGAGGCCTGGCTCGCGGAGGCCCTGCAGGCTCGTTGCATAGGGGCACATGGTTGCTGGGGGAGTTCCTCACCAGGGATGGGCTGGTGGAGGCCTGGTGGTCACCGGCAGAGTTCCTGGCAGAAGGTGGGACTGCGGGGCCTGGCAAGTGTGGGGTGCAGGTCGCGTGTTGCCAGGGGAGTTCCTTGTCAGGGGCAGATCTGCGGAGGCCTGCACATGCCAGACACAGGCCCGCACAGTCACCAGAGGAATCTCTGGCCAGGGGCAGGCTTGCAGGGGCCCGGCTGTTGCTGGTAGAGTCCTTGATGGAAGGCGGCATTGCAGAGGCCCTTCAAGTGGTGGGTGCAGGGCTGCACAGGTGTCCGGGAAATTTTTGGCCTGCAGTGGGCCTGCAGAGAGGCCTGGTGGTCACCGGCAGAAGGCTGGCCTGTGGAGACCCCGTGAGTGCCAGGCGGAGGCCTGCACAGTTGCCAGGAGTGTCCTTGGCCGGGGGCCTGGAGGTCGCAGGCAGAGTCCCTGGCAGAAGGCAGACCTATAGAACACCAAAAAGTGTGGGATGCAGGGGCAGGTAGTCGCCAGGGGAGTTCCTGGCTGGGGGCAGGACTGCAGAGGTCTGGTGGTCACTGGTGGAGTCCCTGGCAAAAGGCTGGCCTGCAAAGGCCCACTTGGTCACTGGGACTGCTCCTGGCTGGTGGCAGACCTGCAGAGACCTGGTGGTTGTGGGTGGGGTCCCTGACAGAAGGCAAGCTGCGGAAGCCTTGCAGGCTCAGGACATGGACCACCAGGGGATTTACTGGCTAGGCCCAGATCTGCAGGGGCCCTGCAGGTGCCAGGCAGAGGCCTGCATGGTCGCCAGGGGAGTTCCTGGCCGGGGGCTGTCCTGTGGAGGCCTGGCAGTTGCCAGCAGAGTCTCTAGCAGATGGCAGACCTGCAGAAGCCCAGCAAGCATGGGCGCAGGGACAGGCAATTGCCAGGGCAGTTCCTGGCCATGGGTGGGCCTGCAGTGGCCTGGTGGTTGCAGTCAGAGTTCATGGCAGAAGGCAGACCTGCAGAAGCCCTAAAGGCGTGGGGCATAGGGCCGCATGGTTGCCAGGGGATTTACTGGCCAGGGGTGGGCCTGTGGGGGTCCTGCAACCACTGGGGGAGTTCCTGGCTGGGGGCAGTCCTGCAGAGGCCTGGTGGTCACCGTCAGAGTCTCTAGCAGTGGACCTGCGGAAGCCCACGGGGCACAGGGCCAGGCACTCACCTACTGCTTCCCTGGCCGGAGGGAGGGAGGCTCGCCACGGCACCCTCTCAGAGTCTTTTCCCGGTGGGGCACTTGCTCTGGCAGATGGGGGTGGCTGCTCAGGGACCTCCTCCCTCAGTCTCAGTGGGGGTTAGGCTTCTGGTTCATCAGGTAAGGGGGGAAGGGTGTACTGTAAGTTCAGAATGGTGGGGAAAACTTTAGTTCAGTTTTTCTGCTGAGCAATAGAGTTTTCAGAGTCACACCAGGGTGCTCAGGGGAAGTACACCCCACTTCCCATAGCACTCTTCCGTGGGGTGAGACAAGAGGTCCACAGTTCACCGCTTGTCTGTAGAAAACCCCCAGGAGCAAAAGAAGAGAAAAAAAAGAAAGGAAACAGAAAAGCAAGAAACTCAGAGCTTTCTTGAGGGAGGGGATAGACACTTGTGCTTTCAGATGAATTTTGTACCTGAAGCTTGCTTCCTTAGAGTCACAGCCTGTCTCAGCAGAGGTGACCCGCAGAAATCACTTGTCTCTCTCTGGCTGGGCTCCCAGTATTCAGCTTAATTGCGCAGTTTCTGGAGGTTATCTTCCCTTTTGGACAAGAGCCTTTTTTGGAAGCTGCTTCCAGTTAGCCATCTTGTTCTGCCCCCGGGAGGAGTTAAGATGGCCGTATATATGAATATACTCCATTTTTTTCCCCTTGGATAAACTGCTGTCTTATTTTGCAGTGCTGTCGAACTGTTCACTGGAGCCAGTTCCCACGGGTTCAGCGCCTGTCCTCTTTTGTTCCCAGCAGTGCTGGTGCTGCTCATCTTGTCCACTAGACAACACCAGAAGCAGTTATACATCATCCACCACGAGAACATCCACGCGAACAATTTCCACTACAATGACGAGGGCGGTGGTGAGGATGACATGGAGGCCTTCCACATAGCAGCCATGTGGAACCATCAAGAGGCGCAGGCTGGAGCCGCCCCCAAGACACGGCAGGACATGCTGCTAGAGATTGAGAGCCTCTCCCATTACATGCCTCAGATGTGCGCAGTCAACAGCACCGTCCACAGCTACGTGCTTACTGATTCTTAGGCCAACAGCTCTAGGAGGCTGACATGGACCTATGGGCCCTGCCCTTCAATTCCATCCAGACATACATGTTCGAGGGGGATGGCTCTGTAGCAGGATCACTGAGCTCCCTACATTCGGCCACTTTGGACTTGGAGCAGAGCTTTGACTTCCTCACAGACTGGGGGTCCCCCATGATTTTTATTTTGTATAGAGATAATTCAACCAAAAGTAGAAGAATATTAACATCTCCTTAGTATCAATGAAGGGGACCTATAGGTTTCAGTTATTTCTTTGAAATGTTTTGTAATTAACAAATTAAGACAAGAAATACTATCATTGTGTAAACATTGGGGTTCTATAGAATCACTGAGAAAATCACATGAAAATTAAACTAGTTTCAATAAGGGAGGAAAATGTGTTTAGATTTGTGGTTGTTCATACATTGCATTCAGGAAAAAACAAAGGCAATATGCAGGAAATTGATAAAAGTTTGATTCCCACAGAAATAAATTTTAATTTTTTTACTTAAGGAATCTTTCTCTCCATTCACTTCCTTGCTATTCAGTGAAAAAACATGTATCTGAAATTACGTATTAAATCTACAAGAAAATAATACTGAGCACACAGACATCCTATTCACGTAAGTTTGCAGTAATATTACACGTGTGGAAGTGACATAACTATACTTACGATGAAGTAAAGTTAATAGCCTGATGAATAATGCCCATGGTCTAAAAATTTGTATTATTTAAAATGTTGCAAAGACATGATGAGCACAACTATAATCAATGTTTCTCATATTATATTCTATCTGAGTTTAGTAAGATGAGAATGACTTTTTCCTGTTCTGACTCATTCTGATTTACTATCTCATCTTTCTTCAGAGTAATTATCCCAATATGTCATAGTGTCATAGAAAAACAAAATGTCGAAAAACCTCTTAGCTCATCTTGATGCCTTAAATATACTTAGATTTCACCAATTTTGTTTAGCTCACATAAGGACTATTTCAAAATTAGTTGAGTTAATGATTTAGTATTGATATGAAAGTGAAGATAAAATATGAGTAATGACTTGATCATTGAATTACCCTATTAAGATGGAAAGCTCCATAAACACAACCAGCTCCTGTTAGCTCCATCTACTCTTTATTGCCATTAATCAGCACTGGAAATTCAGTTTTTAGATCATTGTTTTTTAAATTGGTACTTGCTCAGTTTCATAGCCTACATGACTTGAAAACACATAAAGTGGAGATATTTAAAGAATGAGAATTTTCATCAAGCAGAGGGCACTGATTTCCATATATTTTTTCTTTTTCGGACAACGATTACTATCAAATGGGGATTCAGACTTTGTGCTAATGCAGTGTGGTGAACCTTCCTGAATGACTCTTCTGGATCCTGGAACTTCATGTGTAGGAAGTCCAGTGCCACAAATTAAAGTTAGCATTGTAAATCCTATGCTAGGATTTGAGGTTGAGCCCATATCATTTTAGGAGATTGAAGTAAAACTCCAGTTGAGCATATGTGCAGAATTGGACAATGTTGACCAATCAGTCCTCTTATTGTCTGGGAAAATTCTAAATTTTTATAGTATCCTGCATTAGTAAGTCATTTTTTGTTTCAAGATAGGGAACAGTGAAGAAAGTAGCCAAAATAAACTTTATTGGAAATTCTTGTTTCATATGCATTTTTGCCTTTTGTTTGCTAACCCATCATTGGAGTATTACTCAGTTTTATAGAATTTTAAGGTGTATGAAGTATCTCAAACTACTAGGATTGACAAAAATTAAAATGGATTTTAATAGAACAATTTTTATAAGAAAATTTTTAATTGATTTGGAAATGTATTTATTTTCAAAAATTTTTGAGTATCTATCCAATAAATGGTTTCCAATAGGTTAATAAATAGTAAATGACTCTTGTGCTATTATCATGGAAGTTACAATATAATCAGGATGACCAGAAACATCAGAGAAAAAGCTGAAGAATGACAGATCAATGTAGACTAAATGACCACAGAGTAATAAAGACTATCTCCAGTGACAGTATTAAAGGTAGGAGGTAATAGGTCACAGTGGTCCCCACATAGTGGTGATACTGAGCTTCAAAAGTTTATGGTGAAGAAAATGTTTTTTAAGCTAAAACTTAACATACATTGAGTAGGTTAAGAAAAATGAGACTAGAAGGTAGGAGAACAATTAGCAAGAACTCGATTAAGAAGACAAGCTTGAGGGAAAGTGGAGAAGAATGGAATTTTGGAGGTAGAGTAAGATGTTAGCCTTGAAAAAAAAAATGAGCGTGCATTCACTGAGAAATATGGAAAAGAGAAGACAGGTAAAGTATGGCATGTTTGGAACTTAAAACAAGATTGCATCCTACATATTCAATCCATTCAATGACTATTTTGTCTTTATAAAACATAGTTTATTGCAATAGAAAATGAAAAGCAGCTTTCTTTTTATTCTTAATTGGTGATGAGTATACTCCACGAAGTATTTGATGTTGGTTGTGTGTGTTTTAAATATCGTTATCAATTGATCATATGAGATAAAGTAGGGGACACCTTTTTAATCCATAAACCAACATATCCATATGGCTCACTGTACTCACTAGGACTCCCTGCTTCCTATCCTTCACACCTTGCTTTCTTTTTCTCTATAGTTTTTTTAAATCATCACCTCACACTTACGTACTTGCTCATTTCCTCTCCCAGTGGGAAATTTCTTTTAGAATAACAGAGATTTTTCTGACTTTTTAAATTGAAATATTATTACACCTAGAAGAATGCCTGGTATTTAGGAGACAATAAATATTTGTTGAATGGATGAATAAGGAAACTTTTGTTGTTGTTGTTGCCCTCAGTAGAGTGCTATGGTGTCACAGCTCACAGAAACCTCAGACTCTTGGGCTTAAGTGATTCTTTTGCCTCAGCCTCCCAAGAAGCTGGGACTACAGGTGTCCGCTACAATGTCCAATTATTTTTGGTTGTAGTTGTTATTGTTTTTTGGCAGGCTTGGGTTGGGTTCCAACCCATTGGCTCTGGTGTATGTGGCCGGCACACTAGCCACTGAGCTACAGGCACCCAGCCAAGGAAACATTTTTTAATCATTGTTCTTCCTCATTATTTTTATCTTTGCATTCTACTTGAGGATGGATTTGGAATTATCAAGAAGTAAAAAATGTATTCATTGCAGAAGCAAGATGATCAGAAGGGTTATTTCTTCCAAAGAGGCCCCAGATAAAACCAGGCAGCATAAATGTGCAATGGGCATGATCTCTGCATCTCTAGGATGAGTACACTTTTACCAAATGATCCATTACAAAATGTTCCTTATAAAATTCCCATGGTGGACAAAAATCATATTGGAGGACATTAATACAGAATTGATAAATGTAAGAAAAAGGCAGAGCCTCGGTGAGGTTTTCTAGCATTGCCAGGAGGCTAATGAAGATGGTAGCCATCAGTTGACAATTGATCCTAATAAGGAAAAAAGCTTCAGGGAAGGTGGAAAATTGTGTTTGGAAAAGGAAAGAACTAAGTGTGATAAAGACAAATGGTGAGCAAATGGAGTTTGTGAGTCAATTCTACTTCATGGAGAGATAATATGCATCTTCTTTATTATGAGAGAACATTGCCTGGATTTTGGGAAGCGAGGCCTTGATGAAGTAGGCAACGTTCTTTGGCAGTCATCAAATTGGCTAGGCTCTTCTTCCCAATAAGCCTAGCTACCGTGGTTTATGTGCATTTCTTTTTAAATTCTAATAAACTCTTCCCTACTCCACCAATATAAGGTATGTACACATACCTTAATGTCCACATACCTTATATGAACAATAGATAATGATATTTAAAACACATGCAACCTACATCAAATCATTCTTGGAGTCCACTCGTTACCAATTAAGAATAAAAGGAAAATGATTTTTCTTTTCATAATTATAAGGATTTTACTCTGATAAGGGGTTTAAAACATTACTACATATTTTCTTTATGGAAACATAACAAAGAATTCTCAATCAAAAGATTTTGCCATAATGTTTTAGGAAATCAAAGCATATCCATTTCTTTTGAATGTCCTTAATTGCTCACCTATTTGCTGGTGTGTCATACAAACAAATTCTGTGATTTACTGTGGACTCAATGAAATGAAGAGCTTTTAACATAATTTTTCTCTATTAAAAATATATAATAATTAACTTTATAGAATTTTTATGTCCTATCATTTTGAAGTTAATTTGACAAAAAATGACTGGCATATGTGAGTTGTTGTGTTAAATAATCAGAAAAGTAATTTTTAAATAACACAGTGAATTTTTCTTTTCATCTGGGCAATGCTATTCTGTAATCTTAACTACATTACAAAAAGCAAGCAGCAAAATTATTTTAAAATCCCAGGGCAAAATTAATATCAGACTTCAGAAATGAACAAAGCAATAAGTGTTCTTTATTTACTTGCTGCTGGCACTTATCTAAAGAAAGCTGGATTTTTTTGTGCTTGCTTTTTCATGGAATGACTTCATTTTATGTCTTGCTTTTTTCTTTATGAAACTTGTGTTCTTTTAATGTAAAATATTTAATAAACTTTTAAATGACTAAAGTTATAAATTTCTCTACCTCATATTATTGCTAAAATAATGACATCTTGCATTTATAAAATATATTTGCTTTTTTATCTAAATGTGTTTACATATATTACCTTATTTTGCTATCACAATTGCCGATTTTTGTCAGTGTTTGATCCAGATTTTAAATATGAAAATAGGTAGCAAGCGCTTAATATTTATACCACCGTTTAAGTCATCACAAATGTAAATTTTAATAGATATAAGACAATGTTCTGTTTACAAGAAAGTTTACAGGAATTGCTTTGTGTGAATTTATAATGCAAGTGGGAATCACAGTCACTGGAATTGTGTAAATCATTAGGTTTTCACAGTATGAGATGTCTTACCTCACCCTTAAGTGATGACAGTTTTGAATTAGGCCTATTAAGTATGTAATTATATACAGAGACAGGAATACATACTACTGAGGGTTGAGAGGATTTTTACATACTTGGAACCCTAGATCTCATGCCTTCTGAGAAACGCCTGGGGACATAATTTTCAAACCGAATACCCAATTTTAATTTGTATTTTTCTATGGGGAAAAATTGTGCTTAATTATTATAGTGAAAGCTTGCTGAAAAGGTATAGCTATTATTTTAAGTACGTTATCTTTCAGTGAGTTTTTTATGATAGTCCTTGCTGTTGTAACATTATGATTAGATATTAAAATGAATAGCATAAAATATTGAAATAATTGGTCCTTTACGTGATTTATAAAATTTTATGTCATTGTATTATTTTTTCTCCTTGCACCAATACAATGTAATATAATCTTATTCTTTTGAGATTCTCATTAATATAAAGGACTTTCTGTCAACTAAAATGCAGGTGAGAGATAAGTAGACAGGCATGTAGGTAGGTAGGTATGTAGATGCTAAATGTAACTTATATACGACTTATATACGACATACCTTTAGAATCTCTAAGTTTCCATAGATCCCACATGATCTCCTATAACCTTTGCTTCGTGTGTTCGATTATGTCAATAAAGTGCTTATATCCTGGGCATAGAGCACTCATCTGAAGATAGTTATATTATAGTGATAAGAGATCCCTAACTGACTCAAACAACCATTTAAAATTTTATAAATAAAACAAATTTATTTAAATTCTCACCAGATATTACATTTTTATAAAGAAGTCAAACCATTTAGGATTTTACAAACAAGTGATATTTAGAAGTCTTGACACAATCAGGTACATTCTATTTTACTAGGTCAGTTTTTAATGATGTTCCTAACATACAGTTACCTAGTTTAAGTTAACAACCTACTTTTCCCTTCCTTTTTGGTCTTAGGCTCCAAGAATTGCTCCAGATTTTGTTCTGCTGATCTCACTGTTATTTTGGCTTTAAGGCTTAACATGTCAGAGGTAAACATGAGATGTGTCAGGTGTTGAAGTCCTTCAACTAATAAATCCCTGTCCTCAAACTAAGCTTGTAAACAGTGGCTGTTCAGATGAGGATGGGGACAGAATCTTACTCATATGTACTCGCTGCCTGATTTAAATTAAAATTGCACAAAAAGGTAAAGAGGATAACAGTAGTTTTGCCCCTTAGTACTTGAGACTGTGTTTCAAGTGATCACAAAGGAGACAGCATGTTCAAGCCACTCTCCCCTTTCCCTTCTTGCTTCTAGCCCCTCACTGTGCTTTGGACTAACCAGAGCTCTACTAAACAGACAAAGAATGGGGAAGGAAGTTGTTCTCTAGATTTCCACTTCTGCCAACGTGTTGAGGAAGATTTGACTTTTTCCGTTGTTTCTTAAAACAACTGTCTTAAAGGGGTCATCCATTTCTTTTAAACATCTAATACATTTCACACGAAGTGGCTATAAAAAACAACCAGTTATGTGTATAACCCTATTGCTTTCTCAACAATCACTGAGGACAATTGGATTTACAACCAGAAGACAATCACATTAATTGAACTACATTTTCACACTTCATTTATTTTACCCTCAAGTACTGCAGCTGCAATAACTGTTGGGAAAATCTAAAAATATGCCAGAACATTTGAAACCTCCAGGAACACTCAGACTTCAAACTACTTTTTCTTCTTGAATAACATCTTTAAATAATTAATTATTTCTTTTGTTTCCTTTTTAGTGTTCTGGTTTGGGAAATCTTAAAGTAACTGGCAAAGGAAGAAGAAAGAAAGGCAAAAGAATTTACTTGTGATTGATCAGTTTCCATAAAATCCACAGCCTTACTTTCTGGAGTGAGTTCTCACAGAGAGGTAGGTAGTGCACTGGAGTGTTATTGAGACTTGTTAGTATCTAAACGTCACAAGACAGTGTTTTTTTTTATTGTTGAATCATAGCTGAGTACATTAGTGCAATCAAGGGGTACAATGTGCTGGTTCCATACACAATCTGAAACATTTTCATCAAACTGTTTGACATAGCCATCATGTCATTTTCGTAGTTATTGTATGAAGACATTTGTATTCTGCATTGTTCTAAAGACTCTGAATGATAGCTCCAGGGCTCACTGCAATTCTCAGTTTCTGTTATCACCAACAGATATTTTTTTCAGGAGCATGTTTGAGAAATAGCATCAAATGGTTTGGAACAAATCTCTTTTGTTGGAAGAAGAGATTTAATTAACTTTTGAGCTGCAAAAATTAATCTGGATCTAAGTGAGGGCCTGAATTGATTAAATTGTGAGTACTTAATCAGAATGTATCTGACCAGGAAATAAATGTATTTCATCAAGGGCAATGACCCTACAAGTTGGGTAGTTTAAAGTAATACACACCAAGGTTTCAACTACTTCTTGGCAGAAGCCTCCCTTCATCCCTTATGCAAGCATCCTTATCTAGTTGTCATCTTTTTCTCTGGGTCAATATATTTTCCATAGAAACCCTTTGCAGAGGTTTTCCTTTTGAGGGCAGGGGATGTTGCGTTGCAATCGGCACGATGTTTTATTTTAATTGTTTAATTCGAGATTAAATCATGTTATAATTTAAAAACAGATGAAAAGTCGCTTTACTTAGATTAACTTTATGCTCCTGAAGATATTGCATGGCCAACTAAGAGAATGCGTTTATCAGATAGTTTCATAAATCCCTCTTGATTTAATGATCTGCCTATATTTTCTGTAGCTTCTTTCTTTTCTTCCCCTTGGGGCTAAACACACAAAGCTCTCATTCTCTCTTTCCCTATCTCTAAGCATTTGGAGACTCTCCTCTACGTCATCTAGTAATACAAGCTGCAGGGTCAAATATTACTGCAAGATAAAATCAATGTGATTAGGAAAATTTTGCTTGAGACTAAGTGAAAAGATTCACTGTTTTAAGAAGAAAGAAAACGGCAACCAAAACCTCATCATTGATTTTAAAAGAGAATTTGATACATGATTCAATCTTTCTACCTTCATTTAAAAAATAATAAATTAGGGTCTTCCAAGGTTCTTATCCACAATGTTCTTTCATAGTTTACAGGAAGTGGTAATGGTATGATTAAAAGTGTTTCTATTTTCCCTTAATTTAATGTCAAGTATAATTTAGTGGACAATTATATGTAATACTTTTGACAATTAATTTTCCACACCAATTAGGCTTTGGAAATCCTACTCTTATCCTAGTGTCATTATTCTTGTAGAATAATGTATTCTTTTCTTTTTCTCTATAAATTTTTAATTATTTTTTGAAACAAGTATTAATTATTCCACATAACTGCTAAGTAAAATTTTCAGATTTGAATAACAATTTGTTTCTTACTGTAGAATGCAATATATTCTTTGCAAAAATGTTAGCAAATTCCTTGAGAATTTAGTCAGAGTTTAATAAAA
Source organism: Arctocebus calabarensis (assembly GCA_963573935.1). Lineage (NCBI taxonomy): Eukaryota > Metazoa > Chordata > Mammalia > Primates > Lorisidae > Arctocebus > Arctocebus calabarensis. Next base: position 12,619 of record CAUYON010013516.1, read on the forward strand.
GTAAGATTTTTCTTTATTTTTTGAATTAAAATTATCCAGGTACTTTAACAAGTTCACACCCTCAAGAGAGAAGAGTTTTAATATTGTTGAATCCAAAACATATTTGACAAAAAGCAATAATAATGGCCTTGTCAGGATTGATATTTTATATTTTTAATGAAGATTTAAATTTTCATTTCATTTTTTAAATTTTATTTCAGAATATTATGGGGGTATGAACATTTTGGTTATATATTGCTTTTATATAGTTTCAGTCAAAGTTGTAAGTGTGCCCATCACCCGGATAGTGTGCATTGTACCTGTTAGGTTAGGTGTGAACCCATCCCCTGCAGCCCCTCCTACCTGCAAACTAGTACAGAAACCTCTATGGGAAGTAGTATGGTGATATTTACACTTTTAAACATTTCAAAATTTCCTCTGAATTACTGAAAGATAAAACCCTTTCACTAGATTTTTCACAAAATAACTTCTCTTCTGCTATCAATTGTAGCTGAGCACTATAGTTCAAATGCCATATACATTTTAGTTCTTTTAGACATGATTAATATTTACCTAATCTCAGACTGATGTTGATGTATTATTGTTGGGACCCCATTCTGAGATCTTTCCTACTAGTTCATGATAGAGTCAGAGACTGAGGCCTTTCAAAGTTCTCTCCTTAGAAAGCCCGCTTGTCTGGTTAACAGTCTGTCCAGCTAGAGATGATCATAATCACCATTTTCTCTAAAGTTAAAAATCTACAGTGGTGTAGTTTCTTCTTGCCTTTAGAGTGTGTGTGTGTGTGTGAGAGAGAGAGAGAGTGTGTGTGTGTGTGGGGGTAATTAAACAAACAAAAAAGTCCTGGTAACTTGCAATGATTATATCTCATTAGAGCTTAAGACATTTTAGCCCACTTGCATTTCAGAAATCAATATCATGGCATGAAACTTAAAAAGTGGTCACAGGATCCTTGCTTACATCTCTAGGTTATTTCACAGCACTCCATGTTTTTCCTTGTAACCTTTCATAATAACTTTGCCTTCACTTCTACCCCCAGTTCCTTATTTTGAGCCTTGAATAAATACAGGAAGAAAAATACATGTAGTGTGATGAAAATAGAATAAAACTTGTTTTCAAGAGATGTACCTTTGATACCAGTTCTGCAACAAATTTATGTCTTGGTCAAAGCCTTTTTCTCTCTTTAGCTCTCACCTTTCTTACAGGTAGCTCTCACCTTTCTTACAGGTAACACTAATGTTTGTTGAACTAACATGTGGCAAGTATCGTGCAAAGTTCTTTTGTAAATTATTTCATATATATTCACAACAATTTTATAAGTGTCATGGGTTGAATTGTGTCCCCTAAAAAGATGTGTTGAAGTCCTACCTCAATACCTGTAAATGTGATCTTCTTTGAAAAATAAAGCCTTTGCAGATATAATCAAGTTAAGATGAGATCACCCTAGATTATGTTGGGTCTTAATCAAATGAACAGAACCTTCTCTGATGAAGACATACAAATGGCTAACAAACATTTGAAAAAATGCCCATTATCCCTGATTATCACAGAACTGCAAATCAAAACTACTCTGAGATATCTAACCCCAGCGAGAATGGCCCACATCACAAAATCTCAAAATTGCAGATGTTGGCATGGATGTGGAGAGAAGGGAACACTTTTACACTGCTGGTGGGACTGTAAGCTAATACAACCTTTTTGGAAGAAAGTATTGAGAATCCTCAAAGAACTCAAATTAGACTTCCCATTTGATCCTGCAATCTCATTACTGGGCATCTATCCAGAAGAAATATCCTTTTATCATAAGGATGTTTGCACTAGATTGTTTATTGCAGCTCAATTTACAATCTCCAAAAGATGGAACAATCTAAATGCCCACCAACCCAGATGGACTAACAAGCTGTGGTATATGTACACCATGGAGTACTATTCAACTATTGAAAAAGATGGAGATTTTATATCTTTTATATTAACCTGGGCAAAGGTTGACCATGTTCTTCTTAGTAAAGCAACACAAGAATGGAGAAACAAGAATCCAATGTACTCTATTCTAATATGAAGGCAGTTGATGACCTAATACAAGGATGAGGTAGGAGAATGAGGGATCAGAGAGAGGGGAGAAGGGAGAGGGATGGGGGTTGTGGTGTACGGCTCACTTCTTGGGGGCAGGACACAGTTACAAGAGGGACTTTACTTAACAACCTCAATCAGTGTAACCTGATTCTTTGTGCCCTCAATGGATCCCAAACAATAAAAAATAAATAAATAAATAAAAGCCCAAATGGCTGATATCCTTATAAGATAATGAAAATTTAAACACAGACACACACGTACTGAAGACAGAGGTTGAATCTGGAATTACATTGCCAGCAACGTGCAGCAGCTCAAAGAAAGGTGTGGGTTAGCTCCTCCCTCTGAGTCCCCGAGAAGGAACCAACATTACAAATACCTTGACTCTGAACTTCCAGCCTCCACAACTGTGAGGGAATACATATCTGTTGTTTTAAGCAACCTGGTTTGTGAGTATTTGTTATGGCAGACCTAGGAAACTAATACACCACACAAGACATGAAGAAATTGGACAGAGGAGATACTTGCACAGGAATCCTGCAAATAAGTGGTGGAAACAGGTGGAAAGAAAGACTGACTTTCACACTCTGACTACCCACCTTTCTGCCCTGAGTGCTGAGAGATCACAAATCTTCCCATACCATGCTCCCATACCAAGGAGCATGCGCCTTTAATAGAAACTTTTTATATACTAAAAATCTGTCTCTTTCCTCTCCTATATTTTCTTCTCAATGAATGGTGCCACCACACATATAAAATACCAGTGAGGAATCTGGGTGCTATTCTTGACAACTCTGTGACCTGCCTTCTTCCCAGCACACATCCATTCATCATCAAGCCCTAAACAATTCTCTCTTAAATATCAAGAACATCTTTCTACTTTTCTTCATCTCTACACGACCACTCATGTTCCACCTAAAATATCTCTTAGTCTGTCAAAGCAGTCTTGTAGTTGGTCACCCTTAATTCATTCTTGGTTTTCTCTAATCTGGGTTGGGCAATTACAGCAGAATGATTTAGGATTGTTTTGAAAGGCAAAATTAATCATGACATTCTTTTAAAAATCCTTCAAAGTTTCCAATTGCTGTTGCGGGAAAGCCCAAAATCCTGAAGATCTAAAAAGTCCTGCAGGATCTGGCCTTTTTGAATTTTGCAGTTTTCCCTTGTTCTACTCTAAGCTTTGTTCTCCACCCATCCTGAACATTTTCTAATACCATAAATATGTCATTACTCTTTCATCCTGAAGACCTGCATACGCTCTTCTTTCTGTGTGGGACACTCTTTACTGTACTTTTTCATCATGTAATTTCTATTCTTAAGATCTTGGCTTAAAAGTCAATTGCTCATAAAAGTCTTCCCATTCTCACAAGATTACTTGTGATCTGTTGTTATGGTGCTCAGTAATTTTTTTCCTTAGACTTTCATAATTTGTCTTGATAGCACTTAACCACAGTAACTCTTTCTTTCTACCTGTCATCAATTTATCTGTCTATCTGTCTATCTATCTATCTATATTTATCTATCCCTTTGGGGTGATTATTGGTTAATATTTGTTTCCCATTTTAAACCAGAAATTCCATGGGTTCTTAGACTGTATTAGGCACAGAACGTGACATATAGTATGCACTTGATAAATATTTGTTGAATGAGTAAATGAACAAATAAATATAATCGGATAAAAGTAGAAAGCTTGATCTGTGCAATTTTGTTTTGATTTGTTAAGAAATGTGTTAATTCACAAATTTACAAAAATACATGCATAGAAAATCACTTCTCTTTTGCAATCCATTTGGTATTACCGTTCTGTAAAAAGTACAGAAATAATTGTTTCACATGTAAAATGACTAATAATTTTCAAACCAAAGAAAATGCTCTCTTTCTGATAATGTACATTGATAGATAAGAAAAGTACAACTCTTTAAAGTAGAATAGTAAAATATCCATAGTTATGCTCTGCTATATTTATTAGAAGTCTGACAAGAAAAACCATAAATCATCCCATAAGATGCAAAAATATATGATGCATTCTTTAAATATAACACAATAGAAAGAGATAATGATTTTCTAATATTAAAATCCTTTCATAAGGACTGCTATGACCATGCAGATCAATCACAGGGATAAAGAGGCTTGTATATTTCTTGCCCCCAAATCATCATCATACCTAATGGTGAATAATCAAAATAAAAAAGTTGTGTAAAATATCAGGGTGCCCATTCTCCTCATTTTTAAAAACATTATTTTTGAATTATTATTAAGGAATGAGATGGAAAGTTTAGATGGTGGAGAGAAAGTAATTTTTTTTTAAGTTTTTTGCCTTATTCCTTTATATGCTGTTTATATTTTTGTCACAAGTTTATTGTTTTTTTTAAAAATGAAAATGCTATCATGAACAAAAATGTCTATAATATATATGGCATACACTAACATGGCTTAGCTTATATATTAAAAAGAATTAGAATCTGACCCATTTCTCAATAACTCTGCTAAAATTCTGTTACTCTGGACTACTGAGAGCAGATTATGGATCTGGGGCTCAGAGCCAGGTTGAAAGACACACAGGCCAAGTTAGATATGATGGAATGAGAGGCATATACGAGTTTTGGTCAATACTGTCTTGGAATTTGGAACCAGATGAAATAAATTATTAACATTCAGGAGTCAATATGGTCTGCTGGCCTTGAACAAAGAAAGTGCATAATAAGCACTTCCTACATTCCAGGCACAATTCATTTCGACTGATTTTGATTCTATAACTTTTCCTAAAAGGTAGGACTAGTCATCCTTACTTTACATATTAGAGAAATAAGATACAGAGAAATTAAACACTATTATCTGGGATGAAACAGCTACAAACTGGCAAGGCTGGCACTTAAACCTATGTGAGTCTGACAGGAAAGGCAATACTCTAAACTATTCAAGCACACTGCTGTTATACACAAACTCTAAACTTCAGGGGAATCTATCCCATTAATTTTGTTTTTCCCATGTGGAGATTGCCTCACTATTTTGAATGCTACTTTCAAGCTCAAGGTTTTCCAAGTAATTTACAGGGAGTTTTTAAGAAGTCCTCAGAACTTACTGTCTATAGGTATTTTTTGAATTCTGGGTCCAGAACCCTGTAATAGTTTCATAGAATCAATTTGGTGGATTGTGACCAGCATGTGTATTTTTCTTTCTTTGTTTTCCAGTCCTTCACTCAGACCCAAAGTATCAAAATTTAATAGTAAACTGCTACTGATGGAAGATACTGCTATCATTGTAATGTATTTTTAATGTAATAATGTAGGGTGGCAATAAATGGAAAATAGAGTTCATTAAACATAGTGATGGCAAATATTATATTATTGCCAGATGCATACACACACACACACACACTTGTGCTATGTGGATTGCAATGTAAAAAAATATTATTTACATGGAAAGACCTGAAAGCTGCTAATCTATGGAGCCTCTTGACTTTAGATTAAGCACTATTTTGTTCCCTAATTCTTATTTCACATAAATAAGGCGTGTCCCTAATAAAATATTTAATAACTATAAACTTAAAGGTAAAATGACATACAACTTTGGATTTCCTATTGCACCTAAGACGATACTTGGCAGATAACAGGTTCTCAGCAGATAATTGTAAGTTTAGTTAAAGAGTCTAGGGTAGCGCGGTGGAGCAGGGAGCAGCTGAGTGAATCAAATCCCGAGCTTTCCTAGTTCTGGTCTCTAAGATTGCTATGCCAAGGCAAGGAGACCTGACTGATACCAAATAATAATATGAAAGGGACCAGAAGGACACACTGATTATTTTAATATTGCTTATCTTTCCCTAAAGTATTAGATAATCAATGTAGAAAATATGCATTACAAAGAAAAGTGGGAAGGGGGAAATACTCATAATATTAAAACTAAAGGACAGCCACTGTTATCATTTATAACATTTACAGCCTGACTATTAACATTTGCTACATTTTCATCCTGTCTTTTCCTGTAATATTGCTCTGGTAGTACACTACACTTGTGCTTTGCTGTATGATAAATTCTCTTCAAATTCATAGTTTTATTGGTTCTGAAGCAGCCCACTATATCTTTGTATCACAGCTTATTTAAGCATCCTCTTACTGTCAAAAATGTTAGATTGTTTCTAATTTGGACTATTATAAGTAATGGCTTAATGAACAGCTTTATATTAAGCTTTTCCTGACTTTTTATTTCCTTAGGTTCTCGGAAATGAAATCAATGGATCAAAAGCAATGAATTTCAAAGCCTCTTGATATATATTGCCTGATCTTGGATAATTCATTGTAATTTCAGCTAAATGGTAAGGCCCTGTGTTGTAGGAAACCCTATTTTAAGGGCCATTGTAGTTTACCTATGAATCGATTATTGAATTGATTATTGATGGTTTTGCATTTTCTCTTAGTCAGCATTTTAGCTAGAAAGGAGGTTTGGGCATCCATGTTTGGATAGTACGTGACTTCATAGATTTAGGGTGCTGATTCAAACAGAAAGACTCCTTGTACAAGCAATAATAATAGATTATCTTTGCTTCTTGGTTCTATTTAGTAAGGAATGTTGCTTTTCTATATTTGTTAACACTGCCCACCATGTGCGTGGATGGGATGGAAGATTAATAAGGAAAGCATACACCAAACCTATTTTTAAATGTTTTCTAGTTTATTATAATAAAATGGAATCCTATTTTCATGCTATTCCTATAACTATTTTTTAATCCGGCAGAATATATCTTTGTTGTCTAGAAATGAAATTTCTATAATGGTCCAACTACAACAAAATTTCAGATATAGAAAAAGGCATTTTTGGTGATAAATTAGCCATTTTCTGTAGTCAAGCATTTTATCACAGTTATTAAATCTGTCAACATCTATTGATCTGCCATTATGGTAATTAGGAAACACATATTTCACTAAGTTATATTAACTTAGTTAATTCCACTCAATTCTGTTTATTTTTCTTCAGGTTCCATTAAAAATCAAATTATAAAAAATAAGAAATATTAGCCTCTACAAATAATAAGAAATATTAGCTGTGTGTGGTAATATACATCTGTAGTCCCAAATACTCAGAAGACTAAAGAGGGAGCATCACTTGATCCCAGGAGTTCGAGGCTGTAGTGAGCTATGATCACAACACTGCACTCCCTGGGAGAAATGGAGAAACACCATGCCTTACAAAAACAAAAATAAATAAAATTTAAGAATATCCAGAGGAGTTGAAAAGTTACCCTATCCTATTTCTTTTCCATTTCTGTATTTCAGAGCACTTTTACTGGCCCTTGCCCATTGGGATCTCAGGTTCAGCCAAAGGCAGTGCTCTGGATGAAATGGTTGTGAACCTCCGAATGTATATGTTAAAGCTCTGGCCTCCAGTTTAGTTGTATTTATCTCCCAGGAAACAATTAAGTTAAAGGAGGTCATAAATGTGGGACCCTATTTGATAGGATTAATACCCTTATGAGAAGACACCATGCTCAAGTGAGATTCTCTGTCTCTCTCTCTGTCACTCTCTGTCTTTCCATCTCTCTCACTGTCCTGCACATGCACCAACGCAAGGCCATGTTAGACCCTCTGGAAAAGGTGGCTGTCTGTAAGTCAGGAAGAGAACCCTCACCATAAACTGAAGCAGCAGGAAACTTGATCTTGGACTTTCAGTCTCTAGAGATGGGAGAATAAGACATTTTGTTTATAAACCACCTGGTCTACAGTGGCATCCCAAGCCCACCTCAGAAAGCCACTGGAAAGCAGAAGGAGAGGAGGAGTCCGCTTGTTTCTGCTCCTTTCCTTCTGCTTTCTGTGTTGTCTTCACTCTAGCCTCCCAAAGAAGTCATCTACTCCAAGGTCCTAGTTCTGACCAAGACATTTCACCAGGACTCTGGCTCCCACTGGATAGATAGCACTACTTGACTTTCTCATTGTGACAGACTCCCGGCCTCCCAGTCATTGCTTGTCTCCAATTGGGCTACTCTCTGCTGTTTCTCAACAATTGCATCCTTTGTTGCCATAGTCAGTTTTGAGCTTCTGTAACAGAAATACCTGAGGGCGGCGCCTGTGGCTCAAAGGAGTAGGGCGCCGGCCCGTATACCAGAGGTGTTGGGTTTAAACCTGGTCCCGACCACAAAAAAAAAAAAAAGAAAGAAAGAAAGGGTGAAGGCTGATCTCTGCTTCCAAGATGGTGAATTGTTCTTGCATCCTCTGGTAGGGAGAAACATTGTGTCCTCACATGGCAGAAGGCAAAAGGGTGAGCAGGCCAAATGCTGCATGGAGCCTCTTTCACAAGGGCCTTCATCCACCCGGGAGAGGAACCTTTATGACATAATCACCTCTTAAAAGCCACACCTCTTAATATCACCACATTGGCATGAAGTTTCAACACCAGAATTCTAGAGGGGAGATATTCAGACCATAATATCTGTGAAATAATTTTCTATATTAAATCTTTCCAGTTAAAAAACCTGGAGTGTGGCTTCAGATTTCTTAAACAGAGTGTAACTGCTACAGAGGCATTTTACTGAGCAAGGCTTAATCTTTCAAGAGTTATAACAAGTCATTTAGGTAATAATTGTTGGAGGATGCATGTAACTCCCCTGACTTGACTAATAATGTGAAATCTATTCTAACATTATTTTCTACTAAAGTCTTCCTGTGTTTTTCTCATAGGTCATAATATATTGAAAGTACAAAACTGCCAATTAAAAGTTTCTTCCAGCATGGTACAAATTGGTACCCCTACTTTTTATTCTCACTCATGCTCTCCCTTTTTTACTTCTCCGTTTTTACTCAAAAACTTATTTTTTTGTTGTTATAAGTATCTGTCAGATTGACACACACAAAAAAAGTGATTGAAGCGCAATGATCCATGATCAAATTTAACACTCAGAGATTCAGAGAAATCATGAACTCAGACACTGATTTTGCCACTGATTGCTTCAATAAAGTCTTTAATAGTTTTTTAGATGGTGTGTTAGATGATGAGCTCTGATTCTCACAGATAATTCAGTCCAGTATCCCTAGATTTAATTTTTTTCTTTGGTACACACTTTAAATTGTAGCCATAAAGTTCTCTAGATGGAATTTGATTGCACATGCCTATTATATTTTGATGAACACAGATCAGCTCAGACTTCCAAAGCATTTTCTGATGGAGTGAAGTTGATTTTGTCATGCAGTATCATGGTTATCAGGCCACTGAAATGTCTCTCTTATGTAATAGCAGCCAGTTGTAGGTGACTCGGAGCAACTTTAATGGGACTTTGCTTGGAAATTTGTCCAATTATGTTCTTTATTTTGATTTCTTTCCTTAGGAGTTTGAGTTTTCCATAGTATATTTGAAGTGAGGGCAGTAAGAAAACATGATACATTTTAATTAAGATTTATTCAATATTTCATGGAGAAGATTTTCTATAGAATTTCAACCAGAAACACAATGTTCTGTATATAATTCATTATCATATCTTCATATCTATCAAATGCCCAAGGAAATATCATGTGTTTTCTTCATAATTGTTGTGTATTTTCAGCCTTGTTCAACCAAAAAAGTACTGCATAATTAAGTAAATATTAATATACCAACATTGTAGTTGAAACTATATAAAATAATTTAATTTGCAACCTCAGGAAATATATTTTGATCTAAAATTATCAGCATTAATTAGTAAAGTCTGTGCTACATATATACATTTTCATCTAGACAAATAAGACTCTTTCTCACCCCATACTGGAATTAGGAACAGCTTGGTCGTAGTAACCTCTTCCAATCCATGTATATTACTATTTATTGTGAGAAATACCTACTTGGCTAATTCTTTTAGAATTTGTAAATGTAAAGAATTCCTCCCTTGTAAAACTTGGGAAGTATCAAATTATAAATGTTTTCACTGTCATTATCTAATAATTGTACTATCAAATAATTCTTACTGCTCTTCCCAAAGTTTGTGATGCCAGGCTGCAGATTGACTGCTAAATTGTGTTCAATTGCTTTTGTCAGCTTTTAGCAAGAAAATCTGCCCATGTTATGCAGTGTAGAAAGAGAAAGTGAGAGGTAAATGCCAAATCCAGATAAAGTATTCTGATGCACTCTACCACAACTAACATTTCATTAAGTGTGCTGTATGTTTTTGTCCTAAGCTAAAACTGAGATTGAGGGAAAAGTTCGCGTTCAATACTATAAATTTACTATGAAAAAATGGGCAATAATGTCCCCAGGCAGTGTCAGAATGACTGCCGCTTTCTCTTCTCGCTGCAATTAGAGTTCTAGCCCAAGGTGAGGACAAGACAAGTGAGACACAGGTGACTCTTTTTGATTGACAGGCCCATGAAGTAGCTGGATGGGGGATTCCTGGGCCTTAGTGGAGGATTCCTTTACCTTCAGGGCTGGTTTTGTAATAGGTTCTGGCTTTCTCACTAAACAAAAATATAGATTCTCCTTCAGGTAGGTTGAAATCAGGCTTCGAATTGGCAAACACCTGAGAAACAATCTCCCAAACAGCCTGCTTGTCTTGTACGGCTTCTGTAACTGACATTGGTTCAGTCTTGGGTTGATATGTTTTCATGAAAATTTTATAATTTAGGGTTTGCCATTTTAGCGCTTGATGCTCTTTTTGCCTGCTTAGAGAATTTCCCTCCAAATGGTGCTGTGGCCCAAAAAACAAAACATATGGCATAAGAATATGCGCATTTTCCTGAAACTGATATGTGGTTTTCCGACCAAATCACAAATTGCAGAATTCAAAGTATGATCTTTCTATTATTTAAAAATTAAGGAAATAAGCACCATGTTACAGTGGGAATAGTTGTCCTTTAAACTGTAATAGAACCATATTCTAAACTTTAGTTTTCTTTTTAACTCATTCAAAATCTTACTTTCAGTAATTCCTAGATCAAGCTAGTAACCTCCGAGATAGTCCGTTTTCAGTCTGCTGCAGAATAAACTTGGCAGCCAAGACCTGTTCCTTGAGTTTCAGGCAGTTATATCGAATTACTTACTGGAAAGCTCTACTTGGATGCTCTGCGGACAACTGAAACTTAACCTGAAAAAAAACTGAAGCTATCATTTCCCCTATGAAAACCAGTTTCTACTTCAGCATTCCTTAGTTTGATGAATGTCTTCCCAAGTTCCCTATTTGTATAAGAAAGAAAGAAAGAACTCTGGGAACTTTCCTAGATGCGATTCTCCCATATGTTCAATTTCATAAACACTCCATCACTCCATCTCCATTGCCACTGATTTAGTTCATATCTTCAACTTGTTGTGATTGAAAACTATGTTAAGAAGATGAATATGTGTGCGTGTATGCATGCACTCATTAGTGTACACACACCAACATCATTTATAATGTCATCACACACCAACACCATCTATATAGTAGAGGATTAGTTACATAAATCGTGGATGTATAATATCCTGTATAATGGAATAACATGAAGATATTAAAATAGTGAATGTATATATTTACATGTTAATTCTGGAAAAAGAAGTATACAGTATGATTCCATTTGTAATTTAAAATGCATACATGTATATTTAAGTGAACTGGATTTTCCTGGGAGGGGAAATAAGTGGTCAAAAGTGATGAAGTGTTCATACTGGGGAGAAGAATGAAGGGTTATGTGAGGGAAAAAGATTTTCAATTTATTTTCTTTGTTTTAAGTGATGCTTGAATTTTTTTACTCATGTGCAGTTCTTTAAAAGAGAATGTTTAAATACAGTGAACTTCATATTATAAAAACTTCTAAGGCTTAACAAACAAGGACAAAGTCTAAACTCAAGATATCTATTATCTGTCTGTCTATCTACCTACCTATCTATCTGTAAAACTCTTTAAATGCAATAAATAAGGTAGAGGCAATTGGGAAGTATCCACTCAGAGATACTAAAATTGCATCAAAACAATGATCCCTTCTTTAAAATCTTCTACAGTGGGCTTTTAAAAACTTTTATGAAGCCTAAATTTGAACCATTCTCTTAAGGGAAAACAAAAAACATGAGTGGAAATGCTGAAGTCTGGATGTGCTGATACTGCATGTGTGTGCATTGATAAACCCTGGATAAGGGAAGCTCAAGGCAGTGAGGGATGTTGGAGTGTCTTTCTGAGAACACTTAATTGGCCCTCTGTCACATTCATCTGCTTGTATGGAAGCTGTCAGAAGGACACCTGAGAGAAGTCCTTACCTTCTGCCTCCATACCTAGCCATGAGCTCTAACCTATTACTATGTACGGTTCTATGGGCTTTATACATGTTGTGTTTAATGACAATATTTAAACAAGCATTATTAATATTCCTATTTTACAGATGGAAAAACTAAAGTTTAGAGAGTTTAGGTAACTTGCCACGGTCAGATAGTAACTATTAGAGTTGGGATTTGCACCCAGTCTGTCTCATCCCATAGCCCAGGTTCTTATCTAGTGGTGTCAGGGAAAGAAATGTCTGGATTACACATGTGGGTACATACAGGGCCCTGGAACATAATGTAAGTGAGCATAAGGGAGCAGGTATAAGGTACTGAACAGGAAGTGGAGGGAACTATGTGAACAGAGGCCTTACAGCATACCTGCTATTGTCAGGACTCCTGATTTTCCAGAGGCCAGGACCCAAATTCACCACTTATAAATGCTCAGGCCTTCTTCTACTATTTTGGGTCAATGCTGATTTTCTGCAGTCTTTTGACACAGGGGAGTCTGGTAGCTGGCTGTTTCCTTGGTATATACTCATCGGTCACAGCCTAGAAATTTCATGCCTCCTGAGCTCCATAAATTTGTATGTAACTGAGTTGTCAAAATGAACAGGCAACTCACTTGCATTTTGTGCAGAGACAATCTGCACAGCTATCATAAAGCAGGTCAATAATTTTTTAATCTATCTCAAAATGTTTAACTTACTGCCATATGTGCTAGAAAAATGTGTGCCTGCTTGCTGGACTAGTACTCAGAGAATAGATTTAGCCAATAAAAGTCTATGTCTGGAGACAAATCATCTGATCGCCTTCTTTTTTTTCCCAAACATCTGAAATAGAGAGTGTGATGAGCAATACATAAGGTAGCAGTTCAGACTGAAAAAAAAAATACTAACTGCTCTCCTTTGACTCTCAAAAAATAAAGTAAGTTATTAAGTGCTTATTGAACTAAACACTTCACCCATATTATCCCACTTAACCTTCATAAGAATCCTATGAATAGATACAATTCCACATTGTTAAAATGAGAAAACCAAAGACCCTGAGAGGTAATTACTTTTTTTTTTTAAATCACTCAGTAAGTGGAAGCATTGGGATTTCAATCTAGTAGTTTATAATTCCAATATTATGGCCTCTGTTTCAATTCCCCTCTTTTATTCTGCCTTCACCTAACCCATTTAGTTTTTATTTTTATTGCACAACCTTCCATTAGACATTTCTGGATGCTATGAGGCTGATATCATGGCCATCCCCTGCATGGACCCTCCATTTTCAGTGACTCTGATCATGTTGAGAACAAACCTCTTGAACATTTCATGTTCCATATCCTCCCAATCCTATTGATGAGGCCAGAAACCCTGGAGTCATTTGTTCCTTGATATATTCATGTCTTTCCTTGTCCCATATCCAATCCATCCTAAAGCCCTATTGATTTTACCTCTTCAATATTTTCAATGACAAATGGTTTATCTCATTTCAAAGGCTACCTTTCTAGACAGAACTACCATAAGCACATCCTTGCACTTCTGCTGTAGTTCTTGTCCCCTGTAACTTCTCTTGGTTCCTCATATCTATTCTCCACAAGGGGTGAGCCAAGGAGGTCCTTTCTATGAAAATATTGATTAAGCCAATCACCCTTACTCCATCTCAAATCCTTGCTCTATTTCAATATTTCATCAGTGGTTTTCTATCACTTTCAAAACAAAGACCCAAATCTTTAATTAGACCTAAAATGCTTCCCTCAAGACTCCTGTGTGTGTCTCATGACTTCTCATGCCTTGAGACCTCTCTGTCTTTTCATTCTAGCTTCAAAGAGAGATAGAGCAATCCTAGTTACCCTTGTCCTTGGACCTTTGTCCACATGGTTCCTCTGTGTAATAAACTGTCTCCTGCCACTTCTGCATGGTCACTACCCACTCTTTATTTTGTCCTGAGTTTAATATTCATATTTTGGGAAAGCCTTTCCCAGTATTCCCTGCTAGATTTTCCTCATTATTGATGACACATCACTTCACTTCTGTGGCATAGAATTTCATTTTACATCTACTTGAGAGATATAAGCAGACAGACTCTAAGCTTCATTTTATGGACTATTTTTGTACACTGTTGTAGTCCCAGCGCCTTTCTCAATTCTTATAAAAAGTAGTTGCTCAGAAGGGGGTTTCCTTAAGTTGTTTGTAATGATAAACAATCCTTAGATTACCATTATCACTCTGATCTCCTTGTTTATATGTGAAAGAATTTCTCTGTATCTAAAAGTGGACTTATACCTAGAGGTTGCTATTATTAAGGTATTAGTTATATGTACAAGGGTATTCAGGGCATTTTTTTTTAATCAGCAAAAAATTAGAAACAATCTGAGTATCCCTATGGTTAACACGATAAGGTACACCCTGTGATAACAGTAAAAATAGTAAAGCATAATGAAAATAAACAATAATACAACACTGGTTCTGACTAAATGGAAAGCATTAATCAGGATGGACATGAACCGTAAACAATTGACATGAGAATACTGCTGCATACTGGCTTGAATTCAGACATAGATACGTCACTTTAGGGAGTTACCCTTAAACTTGGGAGATTTTAACACATTACACATAAAGGATGTCCATAACACACTGCTTAACGAAAACAGATTAAGTACCAGGATTTTTTTTTTTTTTTGCGGTTTCTGGCTGGGGCTGGGTTTGAACCCACCACCTCCGGTATTTGGGGGGGTGCCCTACTCCTTTGAGCCACAGGTGCCGCCCCAAGTACCAATATCCTATCTATACATTAAATGTGATTCTATTTTGTGAAAGAAAGAAACAAAAAATGACAAGGTTGTGGTTTATATACTCTTTCAAATATTTTTGAAACATTTAATAGTATTTAACTCATAATTCACACTCATTTTTTTAATTTACCAATTGTATATCCTTCATTGTATTTTCTTATATGTGTTGATCCTTCTTCTAACCATGTGGAATCTTTTCCTTCCTGCCTCACAGAAGGGATGATGCAGCAGAGAGAAAAGAGAAAGAAAGTAGTTTCAGAGAAAGGAGTTTCAGATTTCACAGGTTTACCGTGGGAAGAAATGGAAAGAACTCAGGCAACAGAGAAGAGATTTGGAAGAAGGCATGAAGTTAGAAGATCAGGAAGAGTGAGAAGGTGTGCAGTAATATTCTGAGGGAGAGAGAGAGATACAGAATCCCACTCCTCACCATCCCGGAGCAAAGCCAGATTCAGCCCACAATGGGTCAATCAGAGACTACAGATGGTTTTGAATATCTAAAAGGGGTAAAGACTAGGGACCGTCTCAGGGGAGAAGTGACTATATGGTATGTCTAGGCACACCACAGGTGAGTCAGAGTCCATTTCTCAGAATTAGGACATCTGGGATAGTGCAGGAGTGAAAGGATTCCTGTCATGTGAAGGTAGGTCTTGATATTACTGTCAATGCAAGATTCAACTTCATAGTGTAGTCATCTTGGTAGAGTAGGGGACTAGGAGAGAGGAGACTGCATTCAGGGGCTTGGAGACCGGGTGCAGGTGTTGAAGTTAACAACCTTCAGGCAGACACTAACTAGAAGAACTCGTACCAATAGGTGTGAACTGGCTTCAATCAGCTTGTCAGCTGTCTCTGTCACCTTACAAGAATTTTGGCTGATTACTGTATCATTAACATTGCAGTTTAAAAATTTTTCCACCCCTGAAATTACCATGACAGTTCCAAGACAACCATATGAAATATGAAAATGGGAGGGAATCCAACTCTAGGAATTCTTACCTAAATTCTCAGTAAAACCAGTCTTAGGTCTTGAATGTTCTTCCCCTCTGTTAGTAAAACTATTGAAGATTTAAAACCACTTCCTCTGCCTGCTCTCCCCACTGAAAATGTACTTTCACTTTCAATCAAAGATGTCTCTTGTTTGGCTTACATGGTATGTCCTGAAATTCTTTTCCCAATAATCAGTAAACCTCCACTGGAGTTTTCAAAAACTCCACTTGGAGGCCAGTAAAAATCACACCTGTGGAGATTCAATAGAGAAAAACCTATATGAATTCCCAACCCAGAACACGTTAGACAAGAATCATCTCGGTAAATGCCATCGTGGAAAGATAAGGACAAAAACAAGATGCCACCATAAGTTACATCCTCGTGAGCTCTCAACTATGGATGCAACTTTAGGGAAGAAATTAGGGGAGACTAAGAGGAAGAACTGGTCTGATACTATGGGAGCTCCACTGTAAGTTAAGTTGTAGAAAAATAAAAGTACAGTTTTTGTATACTTAAGTTTGTAGAATAAAATTTTTGTTGCTACCACCTGAATCTTTTGTCTCTTTCTACCTTCTCTAAATTTCAAACTCTTGCTGTTGCACAACCCCAGACAGAGTTTTCCTGGAATAGGTCAAAATGCTACTTCAAAACACTAATTCCTCCTCTCCTCCATACCCATAAAATAGTAAATAAAATAATCTTAAATTATTTATTGAAGGTTACATATCTTTAAGCTGATCATCTCTCTTGTTATTGACTGCAGTAATCATTCAGGTTCTCTGCATTCAAATTTAAAATGACGTGAATAAATAAATATAGGCCTTTTTTTGGTAAAAAAGCATGTTGTTAAATGCTTTCGGTGGACTTGCTTCATTTCATACCCCATTTTTCAGCCACTGACGCAACTATTAACTCCTCTCATGCCTGTTGCAGCTGGATGCAGTCTTTCAGAACTGCCTTCCTCAGACAGCAGGGCAAAATCAATGGCAGTTTCAGCTCTCTTCAAGACTGATGCAGCATTGTAATGCTTAGGAAAACCATGTGATCTTTTAATCAATCACTGAAATAAATCCATGCAACTGGTGTCAGTAACCAAAGTCATTTCATGTTCACCTTTCCCATTCTCTAGAATCAGATGAAATGAAATCTCAATTAGACTTGCTGAGCAACACTATGCAGCGTCTACTCCCAAAGGGATTTAAAATTTGTCACTGCTCAAAAGGCTTTTCTTGTAGTGAAAAAATGGAGGTTGGCATATTTGTCTATAAATATGAAAGTGACAGAGCATCTCCCTTGGCCATGGCTCATAAATAGGCTAAGCTAGAATATTGTCACATGAAAACATAATTTCTAATCACTGGAATGTAAAGAGTAGCTGTTTCATTCCCTAGGATCCTGGAAAAATAAACCATATTAAACTGTACTCACAGTTTCTTAAATTCAGAACCAAAATAGAATCTTAAATCATTTTCTTAGCCTCTATAATTGAACATGTAGCCTCTCTGTGAAAACTTTGTTAGTTGCTTAGGATCTCATTAGATTTATAAGTACAGGAAGCAGCAGAAATGCATAGTTGATTGAATGAATGTAGATCCTAGCCTTGGCCTTACCCCTAAACAAGAATCACTTAATTAGCCTGGAGAACACCTTTACCCCTCCTCCAACTTTGTCTACTCATTTGCTTTCCACCCATTCATATTAGTCAGCATGTCACATCATATTAAACCTACACTGAAAAGCATTCAGGAATCTTCCAGAAGGCCAGAGGAATGAGACAGAAATGAAGACTATACAACCAATGTTGTGAAGCTAAGACAATTGTAATTTTGGCTACAGATGAAAGGAGTTGATAAGCATTCAAATCTCTGGGTCTGAAGGGGTGTGGTTAGCTTGAGCTTGATTATTTCAAGTTCCCCAGAGCATGTGCTGTAATAGTTGAGACAAAACAGCAGTAGTTTCGAGGCAGAATTATATTTTATGGATCTCTGGACAAAAGATTGTCTAAGCATCGCCTTAGGCACATCAGAAATTGTAAGATAAATAAGATCCTACCAGCTGGTCTCCTGGAAGTCACTATTATACTCTTTACTTTTGCCAAAATGACTCAGAAACTGGGCAGTGATGAGCTTTTAGGTTAAAGCCTCAGGGCAGCAGATTCGGCAGGACTCTGAAAGTCATGAGCACCAGTTATTTACATGAGCTGCATGTTTGGGGTCTTTTCCCACTCAACCACTGAGCTTCCAGGTGCCCACTTGTGGGCATGGATAACCCACAAGATTCCTTCTAGGAAGCATTTTTCTCCCTGATCAGACTTTAAGACCACATCATCTGTTATTTTTAAGTCCTATGTTTGAAGATGATTTATTATAATTGCACAGCATATGCTACTTTATGTTTTATAAATGGAAACTGGGTGAGATGTATCCTTTGAAAGACATTCTTTGGGGCTATGTTTAATCAAACTGCAGCACTCAGAATGATTGTGTTCTTGGCAGAATTTCAAAATAAAGGCCACTCTGAGGACAGGACATAAATTTATATTACAGCAAGGAGTATTTAAGCAAGAGGCCGAGATGACAATGCCAGTTACAATGACTTTGGAATACGGGACTGTGAGGTCACACAGCCCTCCTTGCAAAATTAGGCCAGGACAGTTTTGATCATAAGGTATGTTTAAGGGAAGAATCACCTAGAAACAGACAACTAAGGCCTTATGATTCCATGATCTTATTTTCTAATTATAAAATACATCATTAAGAAGACACTTAACCAATGCAAAGCTATCCATTGTCTTTATGAAAATAAATGATAATAAAAAGCAGTGATGTTCATGTGTTCAATACAAAATTGGAACTAATCTATCAATACTTAAGTGCACATATAAAAGTAAATCTCAGTGAAATTCAAGCTAGGAGAAGTGAGGAACCAATTCACATCTATCTGGTATAGTGCACACTGTTGGGGGAAGGGCACACTTATAAATTTGACTCAACTTGTAAGAAAATGAAGTATGTAAAAAAAATGTGTACCCCCCCCGAATGTTCTGAAATTTATAAAAAGTAGGTGATGTGTAGAGAGTATTAAAAACTTTGCCCAAACCAGATTATTTACATACTGGAAGACCTGTATGGAAGGCCAGGAATCGGTCACAAGCAACACAGTAGCATGATTCTAACAGAAATGATATTGACTCAAAGTAGATGAGCAGTTCCCTGCTCAGGGGTGAAACTTGTCTTTTTCTGATTTGTTGACCAGAATCAATCAGCCTTCAGAAAGGTAGTCTTCATTTTTCCACATGTCTTGGTCTACTTTAGAAAGCCTCTTCCATCTGGAAAGAGGCTTAGCCTAACACATTATTCTTGTGGAAAGAAAAAGATTTTGTTTGTAATTTTTTCGTTGGAGTCATGACTCAGTAAAGGACTACTGTATTTACTATTGTAGGAAGATATTTTGGAGTTGCAATAGCACACTGGCAAAAACCTCATATCTTTCAGAGCAGGGTCTGTGTTCTTTGTAGCTTCGTACAGATGCTGAAACACAATGCTATAATTACACACTTGGATTCTGTGTTTGTTCCCCACGCCTTGAGACATAAAATTATTAAGTTTTCTTCCCTAGTAACAATGAATTTCTTATATTTGATTATTCATCGTGGCAAAGACTGTATCTTGTGCTGGATTAGAAAGAATGATTTCTCCATTAACATCTTTTACCCATTTAGTAAGGAAACAAAATCCTGTTAAATCTATGAGAGTCTGTACTTCAGTATCTTCTTGTTTTGGATGAATAGGGGCCCCTGAGCCAGTTTAATTTTCCTATAGAGGCAGGGAGCTTAATGCAAGGAGTAGTCTCTAAAATAGCAGAAAACTGAGAACTATGTCTACACCTGCCTCTACAGAAGACCCTCAAAGTTATTGTAAGTTAGGAGTGGTCCATTTGGAAGTAAGATCAGAAATGTATGATATTTATGGTGATCATGTAAAAAAAAAGGTGATTTTAGAACTATGGGGGAATTGTAAGAAAAAACGTATGAGTGAGATAGGAGAATTTGGCCTTCTTATTTGTCCTGCAAGTCTTATTACTTCAATAATTGCCCAAATCTTGTAACCCAGGACAAGATTTCTTCCAAGTCCCTGAGCAGACTGCTGCTGTTCAGGCCAGACAGCAGAGTCACTTGCTGGGTGCCCATTCTTTCTTATCCAAAAGGTAAGGATCTAAAATAACAGAAATCATGAGATTGGAAGGCACCAAAACTCTGGTCTAACCATCTATCTAATTCTTGGATCTCCTTTGTAATATTTCTGCTCCATGGTCATCCAGTAACAAGAGAATTTATTTTCTTCCAAAGCAAGTTCACCTTGTATTTGCATAGCTCCAACTATTCGAAAGATATTGCTTGTTAAGACTCAAATATTCTTGCATATAGCTTCTCCTGCTCACTATTGCCAGTTTAACTACTTATGTGTATAGTAAAAACATGTAATCCTCCTCGACTGTGGGAGTTCCTCAGACAGGGGAGGACAACTACCTTGTTAGTCCTGAGGCTTTATTTCTTTTCTCAGTGGTAAACACTGCCAACTCTTTTGACCATTTTTCATCTAAAATATTGTTAGAACCCTTGCCAGTGTAGTTGCTTTCTTTTGAATATGATTTATTTACAAGAACCCATTCTAGGTTTGGAATCATTAAGAAAAGGAGGAGAGCGGGACAGTTGCTTTCTCCTTGGGAGAGTCTGCACTTCCATCTGCACAGATTATGTTCACCAATTTTGTCAATCTCAACCTTCCCTTCACTTTTCTAGAGCTTCTTGATCAGAAGCTTTTATATTTATGTTCTGTTGATAAGTGATAGATTTCCTATTCTGTACCTAGACAGTTGTTTTATGCTAAAGAATAAGACCTTGTACTTTACTGGATTAAATTTTTTCTTGTTAAAATTAGGCCATTACTCAAGTTTCTCTGATTTTTTTTTTTCATATCCAGAGTCAATCAAATAACACAATCTCCCTCCATGCCTTCATTTCATTACCAATGGGAATAAAAGCTATCTCAGAAGGTGGTTGTGAAGACCACATGACCCAACATGGAAGGTGCTTAGAATGGGGCAAATGTATGAAAAGTTCTCCAGAAATTAATTATTATGACTTTGTAGGTAAGTCCAGTCTACAAAAAATATCTCTTAAAATAAATTTGTTGATATCATGAAGTAAGACCCAACGTGTTAAAGTAAAATATATTAGTCGAAGTTATATTGTAGGAAGTTCAAACATGTCGTAAGTGAATATTAAAGACCTTTACAAGTGCAGAGTCCAAAGACAAAATATATTTTTAAAAATCTCCATACATTTCCAAGTAAGGGGGGCTATATGATTGGACCAGTTGAGGCTCATTTCGAATTGTCTCCTAAAATCCACATCACATTCCCACCTCCTAGAGCCATCTGCTACTAGCAAACTCTAGATCTACCAAAATGATAAATTGCTTTGCATCTCCTCTATGTAAAATCATCATCCAACACTGTAGGGATGGATCCAAGATGTTAACGACAGAACACCATGTGTGCGAGAAAGTTGAAATTAGCAGGATGGTAGAGAAGAAAATGATTTTGGTTTAATGCCCTCAGACCTGAGTTCACAACTTAGCACAAGAACATTTTGCCTGTGTCCCTTGGGTAAATTACTAGCCCTTCAGTCTCTCATTTTTGCTTTTATGATAATGGTATAATAGTAACTTCTAGAGTTGCAGGACTTTGAAGTAACAGGTAAAATACCAGTTATGATTAATGGTAGCAGTTATTATCACTCACTTATATAAATGATCATGGTGACAAGAATCAATAAGAATTTATTTGATGCCTACCAAGTGTCCATGAGAGGAATTTGAAAATCAGCCATGTCAACAATCCAATCCAATTTGAAGATAGTAGTAAGAGAATATAGAAAATAAGGCCATATAATATTGTGGTTAAGTGCTTTGGAATCAGTGTAGAAGTAAAATATTCTTAAAATAAAATCTATTATGTATAGAGTATAAATGTCTTAACACAATAATTAAGAAAGTGAGGTGAAGGCTATGTTAACCAGTTTGATGTAAACATTTCAAATTGTACATAAAACCTGGGCATTATACCCCCTATATGCATGAATGTATACAGCTATACTTTAATAAAATAAAAAGAAAATATAGGCTAGAATAAAATCAGCTAAGATTCTAGAATGACCCAGTATTCTGGCATATAATTTCACTGAAATATAGAAATATTAAAAGTTTGTAAATTCATTTAATTTTAATTTTTTTTTTTTTTTAGAAACAGAGTCTCAATTTGTCACCTTTGGTAGAGTGCTGTGGCATCACAGCTCACAGCAACTTCCAGCTCTTGGACTTAGGAGATTCTCTTGCCTCAGCCTCCTGAGTAGCTGGGACCCCAGGCACCCACCACAACACTTGGCTATTATTTTGTTGCAGTTTGACTGGGCTGGGTTTGAACTCACCACCCTTGGTATATGGGGCCAGTGCCCTATTCCCTGAGCTACAGGCACCACCCTCACTCAACCTTTTTTAAATGACTGTTACATGCCTCTTAAGCCATACTCCAAAAAGACAATGCCCTTGGTGGTCGTAAAATGTGTCTCATTACACTTTTAAGTGTCTGAGCACTCTTTCTGAATTTCTGGAATCATAAATTGAAATTTATTTTTATTTCAAAAATCACTGAATCATGGAATACTGTTAACATTTTCTTTCTTTCTCTATCCAGCACATTAAGCATGAGATGGAACCCAATATCAAATAGCCAAGTTTCATCCTTTGACTAGCTTTTCAATCTCTCAATTATCAGTGGAATTTTTGTTTGCTTTGCAGAATGAAAGTATTATGTTGGAAAATTAAAATTCTGCATGTTTATTAAATGCAAAGAACTCAGTAAAATTTAATCTCAAAGCTATAACATTTGAGATATGCAATCTCACATAAAAGATAGATATGGATTTACTTTGATTTGGAAGTAGATGTTTACAGAAAATCTAAAGGAATCTTTCAGTAAATTCACTTTAAAATGAAGCATAATTTTCAATTGTAAATTTTCAGATTTCCAGTATTGTAATTTGGTTCCTTATATTGTTATTATTTAAGTGATATAGCTGATATTTATCAGAGTTAATTGATTCGGCATCTCTAAAAGTTTGTAGTTATAAACTTTCTAAATATTAGCAATTTTAATTAATGCTTTTAAAATCAATTTTTATTATTCATGGAGGAAATGTTAAAAATCTTAGATACTTTTTTTTTTTTTGAGACAGAGTCTCACTCTGTTACCCCAGGCTAGAGTGCTGTGGAGTCATAGTTCACAGCAACCTCAAACTCCTGGGCTCAAGTGGTCCTTCATGCCTCAGCCTCCGTAGTAGTTGGGACTACAGGTATGTGCCACAACGCTTGGCTATTTTTTCTGTTTTTAGTAAAGACAGGGTCTCCCTCTTGCTCAGGTTGGACTCAAACTCCTATGCTCAAGCAATCCACCCGTGTTGGCCTCCCAGAATGCTTGGATTGCATGAGCCACTGTGCCTGGTCCAGACACTTAATTTTTTAAAAGCAAACCCAAATGGGCCAGGCTAGCACATGATTTACAGTCTTATTCTTACAATGACTTAGTAAATCTTAAGAATAAGATTGCCACAGTGGTCAGTGTTAGTATTGGACACCAAATACTGCCTGAATAAATTAGAAATCAACATAAAGGGCTATAGAAAAATGATCACTGTGCAAAAACTGGGTAATCAAGCTGTTGAGTACAAGGCAATCCAACAAGGATTAACCACACTGTAAGCCAATCAGACCTATGTCTAGAGGAGAATGGCTTATGTTATTAACTCTTGAAAGTTTCTGCTATTTGTAAAGGTACCATTTTCTGAAGAACAAATTGTCAGAATACAGGAAGGCCACAATGCCAAGAAAAAGAGGATACACCAAAAAAGACAGTGCTCTTTTTGTACAAGTGTGCCTTAGGGGCCATTGTGTAAGCTGTAAAATGCAGAGACTCTACTGAGAAGGAGAGCTTCCAGCCCTCAGATTCAGGTCTCATGGCTGGAAGCCTGAAGAGGAGGTGAGTTTACCTGTAGTGATGAGCCCTATGAGATACAAATTCCTAAACACCATCTTTATGGTTGAAAAATTTCTTCTTCCAACCTCACAATCAGCTCCCTGTCTCCCCATCTGTGAATAAGAATCAAGAAAGGGCCTAGTCAAATCTCAGAGGGGAGAAGATACTTGCAGAGAAGCTAGTCACACTTAGCAAGGTAATTTCCCTAGTCAGAAAACAGGCAAAGCAGCTGGAAAACTAAAGAAATGAAGAATGAAGATTCAATTTCCATGTGGATAAGAAGTTAAGCCAACAATCTGAGTCAGGGTGAATTTAGATGAGGGGTAATTTAGAAACAGAATTAGGGTTAATTCCAAGAAAGATAATAACAATAAATATTCTGTGTGGTTATAAGGGAGCATTTCCAAGTAAGATGGGTCACGAGAGGGGCTCCATCAATATAAATTTGTCAAATTAATTTTGATAATGCTGAGTATTTTATCCATCTGATGGAGAATCACAAAGCTTAGAAGAGAAGTTCCTTAGCAAATGAATATTAATTTTGTATAATGATTTATCATATTAGATTATTTTTAACATAAAACTTACCATTTCATCTTATAGACATTTTTATACTTAGCCAGGTCAAACGAGGGCAGATGACTTTATTCTCATAAGCAGAAAGACATAAAATGACTGGTCCAAATTCATATCACTAGTTGTATTGTGGTAGGAAGGCCTGCCTCACAAATTCAGACTACTACCAGGGGCACCTGGAGCTACATTAGCTCAACTTTGAAAGAAATTATACAAGGTGTTTTTTGTTTGTTTGTTTGTTTTTATTAAATCATAGCTGTGTACATTAATGCAATCATGGGGTACAATGTGCTGGTTTTATATACAATATGAAATGTTTTCATCAAACTGGTTAACATCACCTTCACAGCATTTTCTTAGTTATTGTGTTAAGACATTTATATTCTATACCTAGTAAATTTCACATGTAGCCTTATAAGATGCACCGTAGGTGTGATCCCACCAATTATTCTCCCTCCACCCATCTTCCCCCCTCTCCTCCCCTACTTCTCCCCATTCCCTTTCTTCTTGAGCTATAATAGGGTTATAGCTTTCATAAGAAAGCTATAAATTGGTGGGCAAGGGACTTGAAGAGAAACTTCTCTGAAGAAGACAGGTGCATGGCCTACAGACACATGAAAAAATGCTCATCATCCTTAATCATTGGAGAAATGCAAATCAAAACTACTTTGAGAAATCATCTAACTCCAGTAAGATTAGCACACATCACAAAATCCCAAAACCAGAGATGTTGGTGTGGATGTGGAGAAAAGGGAACACTTCTACACTGCTGGTGGCAATGCAAACTAATACATTCCTTTTGGAAAGATGTTTGAAGATCTAGAGATCTAAAAATTGACCTTCCATTCCATCCTATAATTCCTCTACTAGGTACATATCCAGAAGACCAAAAATCATATTATAACAAAGGTATATGTACTAAAATGTCTATTGCAGGCCAATTCATAATTGCTAAGTCATGGAAGAAGCTGAAGTGTCCATCGACCCAAGGAGAGATCAATAAAATGTGGTACATGTATACCATGGAATGCTATGCAACCTTAAAGAAAGATGGAGACTTTACCTCTTACATGTTTAAGAGCTGGAACATATTCTTCTTAGCAAAGTATGTTATGAAAGGTGTTTTTTTTAATGCTTTGTTGAAAGATAGTTGATAGAATAACTTTAAAAAAACACTAAATTAAGAGTCAGGAGATGTAGATCCCGTTCCTGGCTTCACTATTAACAAGCTTTGTGGGACCTGGGAAATGACATACCCTCTCCAGGCTTTGGAGTCATTGAACTACATGTAGGTACAATTGTTCAAGGCCTCTTTATTCTTCTGATAACAGATGCCCTTTTCCTTTGAGGATGTTTGGCTTTGTGGTTTGAATAGAATCATCTCTACTTCCCCTTTGCATTCTCCCCTCTTACACAAGGGTGGCACTGGCCATTGACAGAGTACACCCTTCTTTTTGTAGCCACCCTGGTCACAAACGTTTGTTCAGCAATTGACACATGACCCAAAGTGGGCCAGAGTTTTCCCAGGAAAGGACAATCTCCTCTGCTAGGGTTATTAAGCTGGGAAAAATGTGACTATGGGCCTAGAGGAATCCATTTTTTTTTTCTTTTCTCGCCACGTGGAAAGAGCTTTTCTGAGAGATGGAAAATCTGAATGACATCAGCTTTTAGTAGGACTGACACACTTGTATTCTTCTTACAAGTCCCACGAGTCAATAAATTCAGGCTTTAATATATATATATATTTAAAATTAGTTTGCCCATGGCGGTGCCTGTGGCTCGGTTGGTAGGGCGCCCGTCCCATATACCAAGGGTGGTAGGTTCGAACCTGGCCCCGGCCAAACTGCAACAAAAAATAGCCAGGTGTTGTGGCGGGCACCTGTAGTCTCAGCTACTTGGGATGCTGAAGCAAGAGAATCACCTAAGCCCAGGAGTTGGAGGTTGCTGTGAGCTGTGTGATGCCACCGCAGCACTCTACTGAGGGTGATAAAGTAAGACTCTGACTCTAAAAAAAAAAAAAATTAGCTTGACCTGTATTTATGCTAATTGCAACCTAAAGAGGGATCCTTAAACAAGGATATATCATTTTCTTGGAAAGCTCATCTACAGAATGTAGGGGAAGCAAATTCACACCTGATATTTTTGTTAATTAATTAGTCATTGAAAAATCACAGTGGGGAAATGAATAAAACACTGTTCCTGAGCTAAACATACGTAGCCTCAAGAAATTCTTTTGGAGTCCTTTCTTCAGGACTTCCATATTCTTGTTCATCTTGAGTTTGAATAGAAAAAGTAGAGCAAGTTTTGGGTATACTGCCTGAGGACATGGGGGAAAATCAAATTAATTTGTTTCAGTATTTCAGGCCCCATATTAATTGTAGAGGATAGTAGAGAATACTTCATCTGCAAGTGGAGAAGCCACAAGTGTGTGTGGTGCACGTAGCTGGATGTCCAAGGACATGTACAAGTGGATCAGGCAGAAGACAGGATGTTATCACAGGAGACAGGATGTTATCAGAGAAGGCCCCTTTAAGTTCCATGATGCTTTGCACTAAACGTCCAAGGTCTATGTTAGTACCTAGTGCAGAGTCATGCCTATAATGGATACTAAATAATAAATATTTATTGATGATAAAGAAAAGAAGGTCTGGCAAGCCTTCTTTGTCCCTTTGATATAAGAAAATTGAGCCAGCTGACAGGATGTTTGCTATCAGTCCAAGACTCCACAGACAAGAATAGAGAAGTGGAGAAGGAATTCACAGTCTTCCACGTTCTCACAGTGCTTAGTCCTTCTACTCAGCAGTTTTTGATCCTTTCATTAATGTCTCATAATGTAAAATTTGCTAACCACCACTTTGAGGATTCGGTATCTTCTAAATTTCTAGAGACATTATTTGACAGGTTCTCTTTGGTTTCACTGTCTTCAAATTTAGGATTTCTTTTCATTTCTCTAATCTTAGCTTTTAAAGATTTTCAAGCTTATACAATATATAATTGTTGGCTTTTTGATCCCTTGGGGTTTTAGCTTCTCTTTCTTTCCAATCCTTAGATAAATATTAAAACGTACATCTCAAGATATAGATGTATTGTAAATCTCTAGGGACTTCATATAAGTCTTATTTACTGAACATTTTGAGATAATCTACTTGCAACTTTTTCAACTGTTGTTTTATAATACACAAATGACTATTGTAAAACAAAGAACTGTGGAATGTGCATGCTTAATTTTAGTTTGTAGTAGAATAAACATAACTCAATTCATGGGCAGACAGTATGGGAACCACTGTGTGAACAAGTGCATGTATACCTGCCTTCATCAGTATTACATGGGATAGGAACTAAACGATCCTGCCCAATTTATAGGAACATAAATAAAGCAAAAGTGACGGTCGGGATTCTACAGGGATTTTTTTCTCAGAGCAATCAGACATCTGCAGTCTTTATCTGATAGAAATCAATGATTCTTTCAGGGCAGTGTATCTTTAGATGTGGGTGTGGGAAGCAGTCCATAATGAGAAGGCATTGGTGAGGAGGGAAGAAAAATAAGAAAAAAAATAATGAGAAAAACTTTAATTATTTCCCCTGTAATAAACTGTGGCAACATGTAAGCTACAACACAATTATGTATGTGTATTTATATTACTATGAATGCCATAATTGTAAATAGGAACAATTTCCTTCCTATCTGACCCTTGTGAGTAGATCATATACCTTCCCTTATGTATTATATGTTTGTCTAGGTTTATGTTTTATGATTCAAATGGGTAAAAAATACCACATTCCTCTCAATAAGTAGTAAGTACTTATGAGTACATATGAGTGCTTGAAAACATTATATTACTCTTTGAATTATGAATTCATAGACTATTACCATCTGATGGAAACTAGTTTTAAAATGGGCTGCATTTGTCCGAGCATTATCACAGACAGCTTGACCTTTTTTGCATTGATCACTGTATGCCTGCATTTGCCCACTAAAAAATATTTCAGCAAGCAATCCCTTAAATATATTTAAGAAATAAAACTACTTACCCATTACCCTTTCACAATATACACAGTCAAATAAATGAAAACAAACCTTGTTTATTCTTACTATATATTGTTATTTAGGTTAGAAACAAGCCATTGTTTGCTAGGTGACTGAGGAATATTGAAAAATGCAAGTAGTTATCCTCACAACAGTCCTTGTAGAAGCTTCCTTTGGTATATTTTGAGGTCCCCAAATATACTAAAGATAATAAAATAAATACAAATTTAAACTATTTTTTAGTATCATTATACATGATATGTGAAAGAACATTTTATACTTCATTTCCCACAACGTAATCCTGATTTTCAAGTATCTTAAGCATTTAAAAATGTCTGGAAAGGAGGACAAAGTGAGGTTGGCCATGGAAACAATGAACCTCATAGTACTGAAATTCAGACATTTGGAAACAATTACTGCTGCTGGAGCTGTCTTTAGAACATTAGCCATTTGAGCTATTGTGCACATGTCTGCATGAGATTTGCAGGTAAAAAAAGATTTATTGATTCTTCTTTGGAGAACTGCTGCAGACTTGCTGCTTCAACAGCCTTTCAAACTAGGTTTGAGTCTTATAGAACAGACTGGACGGTGGAATCCTTTCCTGTCATTGCAACCCCCAGAGTGACAAGTATAATAAGCCAAGGTTAAGGAAGGCTCTAGACTGTATTTGGAACAGCTGCTGTGTGCTGCTGCAAATGCTCAAAGAGGGAAAAACGCTTTGGGTGAGAATAACTCGCTGTCAATGCACCTTCAAATACCTATGTAGTTTCCATAAACAATAGTATATATTACTTTGAATGTGTACCTAGAAGAATCTCTTACCTTCCAGTACACTGGGCTTTGTTTTCATAGCTTTATCCAGTGAGAACATAGAGATCTGGGATATTTAAGGCCCTGTCCAGAGGGTGTGTAATCTATCAGGTTACAAAGGTACACTGTACTGAGATGTTAGAGATTTTGCTTCTGGTTTCCAAGCAGCTGGATTAGTCTCCTTCCTAAAATCACTACTATCTACCCAGGACTGGCTGGATGTCTGAAATTTTGCTTTGATTATTTTGAATAATATATTCTGAGTTGAGGAACACCTGACTTTTGTGAGAAAAATTTCTACACAAAAACCAAGACTGGAAAGGTAAAGAATATTTTTAAGACACATAATGAAGCAATGCATGAAAATCTTAAGAGACAAGAAAATGTTGGACAAATTAATCCAATGAAATCATAGAACTGGAATGTCCTTTTGGAATCCATCTTCTTTATTTTAGGAATGAATCTAATTCAGCTTCTTGGAAACCAGAAGCAAAATTTCTCATAACTCAATCCAGTGTACCTTTCTCATCTTCACACATAGTTAATGCAGGTAGATACAATAAGAGAACTGACTAAAATTCAGTGACAGTCCAGGGTAGCTTGGAAATCAGAAATGCTGGACTAGGAGCTGGCATGAGCTCAGACTTGACTGTGGTGTGTGATCTCTGCTTCCACTTCCCTCACGTTGTCCAACAGTTGAGTTCTTGCTACATTTTCAGAGAGAGTGGGGAGATTCATGTGAATAATCTAAAGAGAAATCATATTATCTATAGTTGGTTAAGTGACTTACATGGAGGCTAACCGATTAGGCTAAGAGGTTATCTGGAGCTGTGGGCCCAGTCTGAGTTCCCACTTGTCCCCCACAAAATCCTCTCCCTGCATCTTCTGTATTTTCAGAGGGGCTTCAGGAAGTGTCAGATAATTCCCATGAGCATGCCAGATCAAGTAAGCTTTTACAGGAATCTGTCTCTCTCACTCACAGCCTCCCATTAATTACTGATGAAAGGGTGGACTTAAGTGTAGGATGGTAGAAACTGCCTCTTTGCATTTATTCCATTGCCGGTCTCTAAAACTGACATTGTTTTTTTAGGTCAAATAGGAGGAGTGGTGTTCAAATGTATTTTCCTCATAGCATGTCTATAGGAAAGGACTGACACTCTATAACTTCTAGCCAAGAGTAAAGAATTTCATTTATTGGTTTGTTAGAATGAGAGATAAAAGAGAGTCAAAGGCAGAGTGAGTGGGAGTGGTATAGGACTTCAGAAAGTGGTTACTCTGTGGCCATTAGGGAATAAGGAGTGTAAAAAGCTTCTTGCACACAAAGCCTCCTCTATAAAAGCCAGAACCACTTGGCATCTAAGTAACAAATGGATTTAAGAGCTGCAGAGAAGGGCTGTTGGCAGTAAACAGTCCCCCAGGGCTATGTGCATTTCAGACTGTGTGCATTTCCCTATACTGCATAGATCATAGATGACAGAGCTGCGTTCACCTATCTTTTGTACCCAAAGACTACATTTTGCAGATTCTGGTTAGTCTCATGATCACAAATTTTAGGGGAAAGAGGATAAATCTGGATATATGAGATAAGGAGAAACTGTAAATTTTGCTTTTGAGATGCAGGGAAAAGAGGTGTGCAGAAATATTAAGAGGAACAAGATGGAGAAGATAAACGAGGTCCTTAACCTGGGGAAGGCTCCTCTCTCAACTTTCAGGACTTTTATTTTAAATGAAAACCTCTGTCCTACACAAACAATTTGAAATTGATCTATATGTTTGCCTCCCGCCCCCCAGAAGCTCTAAGCATACACCTTGCATTCATGTAGCAGTGTACAAGGTGAGTTTCCTACATACGCCACCTGATTTGTTTTTTAAATTCCAAATTGATTCCCACCAGATCACCGAATTCCCTGGTGAGTTAACAAACCTTTCAGAGGGTGGACCCTCTTAAAGTGTATATTGCAGCCAAAAAAACCTAAGTTAAATTTTGAACGTCTGGTTTGTCCCAGAGTGAACTCATTGCTCTGTTTCTCCTTTTATACAGAGGGAGCAGATGAAATGGGTGCACAGAAACTGTCTATAAAACAGGACTTCCCTACCAAATAAGACACCTCCATTTCCTGTCCTGCCCATTAGCAAAAGTAAACTGTCTTCCATGACTCACACTGTCCTGACTGTTGACCCTACCCCTTCCCCAGAATCACAACAACAAAAAACCCAACCCTTACCTGTTGAAAGACAGGAAGAAGCCAAACTTCAAAGTGCTGTTTTTCCCCAAACCTATTCAAAACACTGGGTGAGGTTGTAATTCCTGGCAAAGTTTACTCTGAGAGTGAAATGGACAGCTAGCAGTGGGCAGGGTGTTAAAGGGCAGGCAAACCTGGGATCCTAACCTTTGAGTCGCTGACACTGTTTACACAGTCTCTGCTTCTTCCCCAGGAAACAGGACACGTAATTGTTATTTGATTTTAGTCAGTCTTACAGCTGCTATCCTGAAGTCTCTAAAATTTGAATTGCTAGAGCATCTTAGTGGATCCCTTGCAGTCTTGAAAACATTCTACCCCAGGCAGAGAAAATAAACTGCTCAAAACCTTTTGCCAAGTTTAAGCTTGGAGGTATAGTATTCTCTGCTCTATTTTTCACTGGCACGTTTTTCTAGGCTTTTCCTTCCCACACTGTCAATTTCTGAAGTATCTCCTGCTGCACTCCCGCTCGTCCTTCTCAGTTTTGGTCTTTAATACTAATCTCTGACATTCAGGACCTCGGCTAACTCCTCTGAACCCGCTGCGGGCCAGACTAGTCGCAGCCTGCGTCTCTCTTTTAATCACTCCCTTTTGCTAGAAAGAGTAATACAGCAAAGACAGTTGTAAATATTACGTTTTAGCAACAATGGTATATCCCAGAGAGTATCAGCATCACAGTGTACTTCAGCAGCTACTTTTCTTCCAGTTTTATAATTTTTTTCCCTTGAGCTGCACCCCATCGCCTCCTGCTGACATTGGTCAGGGCAGAGGCGCCCTCCCTGAAGGCTGGTCAAGCCCCCTGTCCCTTTCCTTAGTGGTGTAAGCCTCTGTTCCCGCCGGCGCCTGGCACCCAAGTGGAACCTTCCCGCGGGGCCCTCCTGTCGTCTCACCTACTTGAGAGCTGAGACTAAATGAAATATATAATATTAACTATGTGAGAAAGCAAAGGATGCTGCCTCCAGTGCAGCTCCTGCGTCTCCTTCGGCAACATCTCTCTGCTCCCTCGGCCTTTGCGTCGTGGCCGCTCCACGGGATCCACAAGTCCAAGAGCAGCTCCTTAAGGCGAGTCTTCCTGCCCCGACTCCTCCTCAGCACCGGTTCCCCCCTGCCGGGAGCGCTGAATGACCACCAGAAGGCCAGGAACAAAACACTTAAATGTTGCATTTATTAAGGAAACGTTAAATAAGAAAAAAGGAGTCAAAACGGTGTCACGGATGTCAAGAGCACTTTAGTGGCGTAAACCGTGCAGTCACGAGCTATAAGTTCTATTCTGGGTCTTTGTCCGGGGTCAGCTGTACAGCTTTCCCCCAGGAAAAGAAAAAGACCCAGCTGGAAATGCACTAAAAACAAAATCACCCCGTTCACATTCGCAGGCTCCCCCCCCCCCCTTTTCCCAAGACAAAATCCCCGGGGCAGGCAAACAGGCCACTGGGGCAGAAAAGGATTTATCAAATATTTGTATGCAAGCAAACAAAATCCCTTAAAACACGTTACAATCAATCAAAGGTATTAATCGCCTCTTCCCGCCAGGCCAGAGCAGGAGAGCGAGCGGGTGCACATCCCGACCCGGATTTGAGCGTTCCCCCTGGGTCTGTGGCGTGGTGTGGCGTGTAGTATAAACAAGTCATTTTCCGGTCACCAGATGATCGGTGCCTCTGGGTCTCTCCCCTGCCCACCCTCTCCACCTGCTCCCAACGCTTGGCCCGCCTGCCGGTGGGGAACGGCCTTCGCCCCGCCTGTTTCCCCACGACCCATGCAAGCGGCAGCTTCCCAAGTTCTGCACCCTAATCACCCTCTTCTTGCCACTTGCTGCTGAGTTCCGAAGTCGGGAGGTTTCCTCCTTCGGGCGTGGGAACTTTCAGAGGCCGAGAGAAACGGGTCGCTTCATCCCGAAAGGTAGAAGTCAAGATAAATATTTGACTCTGACAGGTTTGCTTCGCCCAGTCTCTGATGGTGAGGGGCGCAGCCGGGCTGGCAAAGTGGGGAGACGTAGGGGCGGCTGCCGCGGGAGCCTGAGGACCGGTCAGTAGGGCCCCACGACCACCGCCTCCACCTCCTTAGACGGCCTCCGGTCCTTCACCAGGAAGTTGATCATGCCCTCGGACTTGATGAGAAGATTGCAGCCGAGGAAGAAGATGCCGAAGACCACGGTGAGCGAGAGCACGCACATGACTGCGATCTGCACCACGCGCATGATGTACAAGCTGCGCTCGTCCGGGCTGCCCTCGGCGAAGCCGTCGTCGGTCACCACGGACGCCTGGGTGCAGCATCGTACCGCGCGCTCCAGCGCCTCGCTGCTGTTGGCCAGGAACAGGCCCGCCACGTCGGTCTGGTTGCCCAGCTCCGGATTCATCGCGGGAGAGGGCTGGTGTCCGGAGAGGCGCGGTTCCGAGGGGAGGAAAGGCAGTGGCTCGAGAGGAACAGGTGCCGGGCTGAGCGCTCCCTTGCAGACTTGCGCTTGCGGAGACTCTAGCTCTCGCCTTTAGAAAGTCCCTGGGCCGTGGGAGTTTCCCGGGAGCCTTTCCGACGCGCGCCACAGCCTGCCTCTCCTGCGCCGTCCGCTCCTGCCCGGGCAGTGCTCGTTCCCGGCTCTCGCACGACTGGGGGCTGTTGGAACTTGGCGGGGCTGGGCCAGCCGGGCCGTGGGAGGCGCGGGCCGCGGCTGCTGCTCTGAGCAAACAGCGGCCCCTTCCGGCCGCAACGCCACCCTGCGCCCGCCGCGGCTGGGTCGTGGAGGAAACAAAGGGGCGAAACCTCCTCTTGCTTTTCTTGATTCGCTTCTTTTGCAACTCCAAAGGCCAAGCAGAGGTCCCAGTGCTCTTCTAGCTTGACGGATGATTAAAGAGTTTGCAGGGGGAGGGTGCGGTCAACCGAAAGTTTCAGAAGAACTGGTACATGCCAGCTTGGCGTGTCCTTCGCCAGTCACCCCTCTGACCCCTGAGTGCATGGAAAGTGGCTGCGAATCCCAGGTGCCAGATGGTGCTGGCAAAGGCGAAGGCTCCGGCCCCCCGGCGCCTGCGCCTGACTTCGTCTAGCCTGTGACAGATTTCTACTGGAGTGGGGGGATCTAGAATGTTTTGAAGAAAAGCAATGTATTTACATTTGCGAAGTCGGGGAAGAAGGGAGGAAGAAAAAAGGGAGAGAGGGAGAAAGAAGAGCTCCATCCCTATCCCCCTTTAGGAGACTGGGAGACAGAGCAAGGCAGGTTTTATGGAGATTTCTTTGGCCAAGGAATGGGAGTTAGAGGAAGACGTTTTTCTTGCGTGGCCCTTGTGTGGAGGTGGTTGCCAGGAGCAGGGTCACCTCTCTGGTAAGGGAGGTGGATAGAATGACCACTTGCTTGCCATTTTAATTGCAGATGAGTTTTTGGATGTGCTTCCAGAGTTTTTGTTTGCTGGCAGTAAATCAGTTGTTTAAGGGAATTGTTCATCAACATCCATCACCTAGAGAACACCGGGCACCTGCTGAAGCCCTCCCCATTTTCCGTAAGCTGATGCATTTCAAACCAAATTATAGATGCTTTAGGTGCCTTATTGAGGCTTTGGCTCATTATAATTTTGCTATTGGTTTCTATGAAACCTGTCAAAGTAAGTTTCACAAGCTCTAGAAGAAAACTTCTGAGTGCTCTCGCCCGTTTCTATTTTCTTTCCTCTCCCTCCTATTCCCCTTCTTTCCTCCCTTCATCCCTCTGTTTTTTTTCAAGTGGAAACCAGTAATGCGAAGGCCAGTCCAAACGTATAAGAGAATACATTTGCTGAGTTCCTATGAAATGTTAATACACAAAGACATGATAAATACTTGACGTGATGGTTATGCAAATCTGGTTTTACTCAGATTTGATCATTCCTCATGGTACACATGTATCAGAATATCACTTTGTACCCCATAAATTATTTGTCAATTAAAAAGAAGACTAAATGCAGTAGCTATTTTGTCATTTTGAGCTCTTTTTTAAAATTTCAGGTTAATGTGAGGGTACAAACGAGTAGGTGGAAAATATCTGCATATGTTAGGCTGAGTCCCTCTTATAATGATTGTGTCCATTAAATGGGAGCACAGCAATCAATCCCTTTCCCACCTACCTGGTCCCCCTACCTCAATTCACACTTCCCTCAATTTAAATTGAAATGAGTTGGTTTGTTTCCACATGTTGGCAATTGTAAATTGAGCTGCGATAAACAATCTAGTGCAAATGCCCCTATGATAAGATGATTATTTTTTTTCTTCTGAATGGATGCCTAGTGATGGGACTGTGGGATCAAATGGGAAGTCTAGTTTCAGTTCTTCGAGGATTCTCCATACTTCTTTCCAAAAAGGGTGTATTAGTTTGCAGTCCCACCAGAGTAAAATTGTTCCCTTCTTTCCACATCCATGCCAGCATCTGCAACTTTGAGACTTTGTGATGTGGGCTAGTCTCACTGAGGTTAGGTTTATCTCAGAGTGGTTTTGATTTGCATTTCTTTGATGATTAAGGATGATAAGCATTTTTTCATTTGTTTGTTAGCCATTTGAGTATCTTTCTCATAGAAGGTTCTGTTCATGTCTCTTGCCCAGTGATAGATGAGATTGTTTGCTCCATTTTTGTTGATTAATATGAGTTCTCTATACATTCTAGTTTTCAAACCATTGTCAGATTCATAACATGCAAATACATTTTCCCATTTTGAAGGTTGTTTATTTGCTTTAATTGTGTTCTTAGCTGTACAGATGCTTTTCAGTTTAATTAAGTCCTATTTGTTTATTTTTATTGTTGTTGCAATTGCCACTCAAGTCTTCATAAAATCTTTCCCCAGGCTGACATCCTCCAGAGTTTTTCCTACACTTTCTTCTAGGATTTTTATTGTTTCATGGCCTAGATTTAAATCTTTTATCCATCTTGAGTCAATTTTTGAAAGTGCTGAAAGGTGCAGGTCCAGTTTCAGTCTTTTAATGTGGTTATCCAGTTTTCCCAGCACCTTTTATGAATAGGGATTCTTTTGCCCAGTGCACGCTTTTGTTTGGTTTATCAAAGACCAGATGTTTGTAAGAGACTAGTTACATATTTTTGTTTTCTATTCAGTTTCATATGTATGTCTCTATTTTCATGCCAATCCCCTGGTATTTTGCTTACTAAGGTCTTGTAAGATGAAATCTAGTAGAGTGATGCTTCTGGCTTTGTTTTCATCACTAAGAATTGCCTGGCTATATGGGATTTTTCTTGTTACATACTAAATGAAGAACTATTTTTGTACAGTTCTTCAAAGTATGATGTTGGTACTTTAATGGGGATTGCATTGCATCTGTAGATTGCTTTGGGTAGAATAGACATTTTAACAATGTTTATTCTTCCCAGCTAAGAGCATGGTATGTTCTTCCATTTGTTGATGTCTTCTGCTATTTGTTTTCATAAGGTTTCATAATTATTCTTGTAGAAGTCCTTTGTCTGTTGTGTTAGGTGTATTACTAGTTATTTCATTTTCTTTCAAGCTACTGTGAAGGGAATTTTGTCTGATTAGTTTCTTGACTTGATTGCTATTGGTATATAGAAAGGCTACTGATTTGTGGACATTGATTTTATACCTGGAGACATTACTATATTTCTTGATCACTTCTTTAGTCTTGTGGTTAAACTTCTGGAGTTCTGTCTCTATATTATCTTATCATCAGCAAAAAGAGTGTTTGATCTCCTCTGTCTCCATTTGGATGCCCTTTATATCCTTTTCTTGCCTGATCACATTGCCTAGAACTTCCAGACCTATGTTGAAAAGTAGTGGCAATGGAGGACATCCTGGTCTGGTTCCATTTTTAAGTGGAAAAATTTTCAGTTTTATTGCATTCAGTATATTAGCTGTGGGATGTCGTAGATGGCTTTAATCAGTTTAAGAAATGTGCCACCTATGCCTATTTTTTTAAGTGTTCTTGTTAGAAAAGGATGCTGAATTTTATCAAACACTTTTTCTGCATTTATCGAGAGGATCATATGATCTTTGTTTTTGCTTCTATTGATATGTTGAATTACATTTATGGATTTGTGTATGTTAATACAGCCTTGCATCCCTTGGATGAAGGCTATTTGATAGTGATAAATAATTTTTTCAATGTGTAACTGTTGTCTATTTGTTAAAATTTTTGTTGAGTATTTTGCACTATATTCATTAGTGAAATTGGTCTGTAGTTCTCTTTTTTAGTTGGGTCATTTCTTGGTTTTGGTATTGGGGTGATGTTCGCATCATAAAACTTGTTGGGGGAGATTTGTTCCTTTGCAATGTTTTGGAATAGGTTCTGCAGCATAGGTATAAACTCATCTTTGAAGTTGTGAAGGAATACTGATGTGAAGCCCTCTTGTCCAGATATTCTTTTGTTGGAAGATTTGTTATTGTTTCTTTGATCTCAGTGCTTGATATTGGTCTGTTGAAGAGATTATTTCTTCCTGGTTAAGTCTAGGGGGATGGCATGATTTAAGATGTTGGTCCATTTCCTCCATATTGTCACATTTCTGGGCATAGTTTTTCTTGTGGTAGTCAGAGATAATTTCTTGTATTCCTATGGTATTGTGATAGTGGTTGTTATTTCACCATTCTATTTTCTGATTGGGGTTATTAGAGATTGTACTTTTCTGTTTCTAGT
Source organism: Arctocebus calabarensis (assembly GCA_963573935.1). Classification (NCBI taxonomy): domain Eukaryota; kingdom Metazoa; phylum Chordata; class Mammalia; order Primates; family Lorisidae; genus Arctocebus; species Arctocebus calabarensis. The sequence goes on from CAUYON010013516.1 coordinate 50,984, forward strand.
TACTCTGGCCAAAGGTTTATCAATTTTATTTATCTTTTCAAAGAACCAACTTTTTGTTTTATTAATTTTCTGAATGATTATTTTGTTTTCAAATTCATTTATTTCTGATTTCATTTGGTTTATTTCTTTTTACTTGCTAAGTTGGGGATTGGATTGCTCCTCATTTTCCATTTACTTGAGATAATTAAGTTCTTGATGTGCTCTCTTTCTGTTTTTTGGATGTAGGCATACATCCAAAATTTCCCTCTTAAGACTGCTTTTGCAGTATCCCAACAGGTTTTTAGCTTCATTGTTATTATGTTACAGTAATTTATTAATTTCTTCCATTATCTCTTCTTTGATCCAAATGCCATTCAGCCTAAAGTTATTTAATTTCCATGCTTTTGTGTGGTGTGAAAATTTTGCTGTAGTTCAGTTTCTACCTTTAGTGCCTTGTAGTCTGAGAACATACATGGTATAATTTCAGTTCTTTTAATTTTGTTGAGGTTAGCTTTGTGTCCTAGGATGTGGTCTGTTTTGGAATATATTCCATGGGTTGATGAGAAGAAGTAATTCCTTAGCTTTGGGATGGTGTGTCCTGTAGGTTTATTAAGCTCATTTTTTATAGGGTCATGTCTTTTCTAGGTCCCTTGTATCATTGTTTAGTTTCTGTTTAGAGGATCTGTCCGTTTCTGCCAGAAGAGTGTTAAAGCTCCCAGTATTATATTGTTATAGAATATCATACTGCCCCCACCAATTAAGATCTGTTTTATAAATCTGGAAGCATTGATGTTAGATGCATAAATATTTAGAATTGAAATGTCCTCTTGTTGAATTGTTCCCTTGACTGATATGAAGTGACCATCTTTATCTTTCTTAACTTTAGTTCCTTTAAATTCCTTTGTATGTGAAAATAAGATTGAGACTGTGCCTTTCTTCTGATTCCTTTGTCTGAAATATTGTTTTCCAATCCTTCACCTGTCTTGTTTTGTCCTTTGAGGTTAGGTGTGTCTCCTGGAGAGAATATATAAATGACTTGTACTTTTTTTTTTTTGAGACAGAGTCTTAAGCTGTTACCCTGGGTAGAGTGCCTTGGCACCACAGCTCACAGCAACCTCAATCTCTTGGGCTCAAGCCTTTCTCTTGCCTCAGCCTCCTAAGTAGCTGGGACTATAGGCACCTGTCATAATGCCCAGCTATTTGTTGTTGTTGTTGTTGCAGTTGTCGTTGTTGTTTTAGTTGGCCCTGGGCCTGATTTGAACCCCCCAACCTCAGTGTATGTGACTGATTTCCTACCCATTGAGCTATGGGCGTTACCCAACTTGTACTTTTTTATTCATTGGCCAATCTATGCCTCTTCAGTGGGTAATTCAAGCCATTTATATTAATTGAGAGAGTTTGCTCTGCCCCCCTCTTTTTTTGTTCCTGACTGTGTCACCCAGGCTAGAGGGCAATAGTTCAACCACAGCTCACTGCATGTAACTTTGAGCTCCTGGGCTCAAGCACTCTAGGGCTACAGTGGCATGCCACCCCACTTTGCCTAGCTAATTTATTGTTTTTGCAGAGTTAGGGACTCACTATGTCATGCAACCTGGTCTCAAACTAGTGGCCTCAAGTAATCCTCCTGGCCTCAGCCTCCCAAAGTACTCAGCTTTTAGGCATGAACCACAGCACTCAGCCTTTAACTCTACCCTTAGTTCCACTCTATTTGCTTGGTAAGTCCTCTTTTATTTTTGTCCTCTGAAACACCATTTAGTCCATGGCCAAAGGGTGCCTTAAATTCTTTGGCATTATTTCATGACTACCCTAAAATAGAATGAAATGCCTTTTAGTTAAGAATTTTCAATTTGGGGATGTTTATGGTACATCAGTTACAATAAGTTTGATTTAAATAGATTTCATTATTGGGGTGGGGGTTTACCAGATGAGAACTCAGCTTTCTGGGCTTCCTGCAGTCATCTGGTTTACTATTTTAGTTTCACGTGATTTGCTCAGGCCTATAGAACGCCCCACTCCACACAATTTCTTCTTTGAAAAAAATGTGTCTTTAACTGATTGAAAATAACTTATTTAAATGTTACTGTAAAATCAGTGTAGTTTGTTAATGTGGGTGATACTTAATAAAATGTAATATCTATATGTGGAAAACTTTACTCAAATGTAAGACAATATGAAGCAATATTGAAACCACTGGTAGGAAAGTAATAGAAATTTAGAAAAAACCAAGGTCAGGAAATAGAAGCTGAACTTCAGGAGTGTTAACTTGTACCAGATTGTGTGTTTAGCAGAAGTTGGCTGTGGATAAATAGAGGACTTATTCCTTTATGTGACAAAACGATAGAGTTGGTTTATAGTACATTTTTATGGTCGAGTATGTCAGGATACTAAAAAATGTTTGTTGAATAGTTATCAGAATTTGAGTTTATTTATTGCTATTAACAATATTTCTGTTTTAGTCAAAAGTCAGTGTTAACATGATCAAATGGCAATGGCTAGGAGGTGGTTTATATTTCATCAAAACTTTAGTTCAGGGGAGCCCACTCTTAGGAGACATCAGGTACCACCTTGACTTTGTTTCTTTTCTTTTAGATTTAACTGTTAACCACCCAAAAAGTCATGAATAAGATAATGATTCTTCCCGTTCAGCTCAGTCAGTACTCTGGTTTTGTTCAATAAAACAGTGAGATTGTTTCCTTCATTCTCCCCTACTCTGATTTTGTAGAATAAAACTACTTAGAATATGTAGGTGGAAATTAACTATATACCTGACAGTACAAAATTACATCTATCACTTATTAACCAACTTAAGAGTGTTTACGATGCCAAGTTTTTCTACAAAAAACTTGTTTCTTCCTTTTGTATTTCGAGTGAACAGTTTCTTCTTAGCTTTACTTTTTTTTAATTCTCCCATTTCCTAGGAAATTCTTACAGTAGAAAAAAGAAACTACTGGTAAAGTATTTTTCAAATACAAAAAATAAACTATTAAGAAATGTTGATGTTCAAAAGACTTAATTTCCAGAAAAATAACGATATGACATAAGGTGCAGGACATACTGGTAATTCACATTAAAGAAAAAGGTTTTAATGCATAAAAGGTCTCACTTTTATATTTATTTAACTAAGTTGTCTTTTTTTAGAGTTAAATGCTCAGCATTTTTTAATTAACCTGTTACATGAGGACAGAAACACCTACTCTTCCCAGAAAATATATATCCAAGGCATATAATAAATACTGCAGTGGTATCCCAGGCCAATATTGTTGGCAGCTATAATTTGAAGTTTGAATAGCCTTGATGTAGGACAGTTTTCAAAAGCAAAAAAAGCTTTGTCATTGATTCTCTTATTTTGTACATTATGAAAGTATTATGTAGACTTTTTATTTTATTTTATATTATATATATATGTATTTTTTTGAGACAGAGTCTGTCTATGTTGCCCTCAGTAGAGTGCTGTGGCATCACAGATCACAGCAACCCAGAACTCTTGGGCTTAAGCGAACCTCTTCCCTCAGCCTCCCGAGTAGCTGGGACAATGCCCTCCCACAATGCCCAGCTGTTTTTCTATTGCAGTTGTCATTGTTGTTTAACTGGCCTGGGCCAGGTTTGAACTCGCCACCCTGGGTGCATGTGGCTAGTGCCGTAATCACTGTGTATGTAGACATTTTAAAAGAGAAAATTTCAGACACTGAAAGTATCGTTATTGCTTCAGGGTAGGCTTTTCTAAAAATAAGTTACACTGTATCACACAATGTAAATGGGACTAAGAGTAAGGACTCTCATTCAGGAGCCATTCAGAATAGCAGACTCAGGAGCTAAAACACAAGAAGAAAGCCAGAAATAAGCAAACTAGGTAATTTACTCCCCCAAATAGATAGCATGAAAGCTCAATATTTAACATCATGTACTTTAACCCTTGGATCACCCTTTAAATTATCTCTCACAACCTCTGTACGTTTTTACTTTTCACATAGTTTCAACTCCCTCTTTTATCTGGTTTTCTTGAGGACAATATATCAGCATCAATATGCGGATTAGAGAGGAAGAAATGGCTAGAGGTTGGTGCTTTTAAAACCACAAGGAATAATGCCAAAAGGAAAAGCAAACCAAACATTAAACAGCATACACAGATTTTCTAGGCACATAAAGGACATTTACTAAAGAGACAAACAGATGGTGAGGAGTCTAGTAAAATGGAAAGGCATGGCTTTGAACCCTGCTGTTTTTATTTACTAGCCATGTGATCTTGGGTGAGTTTTAAAAAATGTACCTCATTTACTTATCTTTAAAAGGAAGATCCTATTATATGAAATTTTGAAAAAATTGATCTATTCTATGGAAATAATTTTGAACACTAGCACATAGCAAGATCTGGAATAAACATATATTGCAGTAGTTCTTGAGAGGGCATCAGTGTGTGTTGGTAGTAAAAGAAAAACAAAACATTAAATTTCGTTCAGCATTTTTCTTTTAAGATAAGGCTGGAAAATGAGTTATATGTTTTAGGAAGATTTCAACATAAAGCATTTGAGCTTGAGAAGTAAAAAATGCTAAGGATGTGGAGAAATTGGAACCTTTGTGCATTGGCGGTGGGATTGTAAAATGGTGGAGCCGCTGGGAAACACACTATGGTGCTTCCTCAAAATACTAAACAGAATTTCCATATGTCCCATTAATTCTACTTCTACGTACATCCTCCTAAAAATGGAAGACATATACTCCAACATATATATGTACACCAGTGTTCATAGCAGTTTTGCTTGCAATAACTAAAGGGTGAAAGCAGCCTAATGTCTATCAAACTGAAATGAAAAAATTTGGCATGTTATTCAGACTGAGCAAAGAATGAAATTCTGACAATGCTGCAACATGGAGGAACCTTGAGGACATCATGAAATAAGCCAGATACAGAAGAATAAATGTTGAATGATTCCACTGGGGTATCTACAGTGGTCAAATTCATAAGAAGAGAAAGTAGAGTAGTTGTTATCAGGCATTGGGAAGAGGGATGTTGGAGAATTATTGTTTACTGAGCACAGTTTCATTTGGGAAAGACCAAACAATTCTGGAGATTGATGTAGTAATGATTGCACAATCATGTGAATCCACTTAATGCCATTGAAATATATCCATAGAAATTGTTAAAATGAGTAAGTTTTAGGTCCTGTGTACTTTATTATAATAAAAAATTCTAAATGTTCTTAATTATATCTAGCATGAATATATGCACTTTTGAAAATATATAAAACTTAAAAAAAAATCTCCCAAACCCATAACCCCCTTAGCTCAAAGATAACTAATACCCTTAGAAATGTGGAATGTTTTCTTCTTTTTCCTGTGCTTATTTAATGAAGTTCATATATATATATATATATATATATTATTATTTAATGACCATGCAGCAAATAAAATTAACTTGCTTCTCATCCTTAACACTGTATTTTCTCCAACATAAACAAACTTATAAATGAGGTGGCACCTGTAGCTCAGTGAGTAGAGTGCCAACCACATACCCAGAGGCTGGTGGGTTTGAAGGTGGCCTGGACCAGCTAAAACAATGACAACTACAACAACAACAAAAAAATAGCCGGGCATTGTGGTGGGCACCTGTAGTCCCAGCTACTTGGGAGGCTAAGGCAAGAGAATCCCTTAAGTTCAAGAGTTTGACGTTGCTGTGAGCTGTGATGTCACAGCGTTCTACCGAGAGTGACAAAGTGAAACTGAAAATGTGTCTCAAAAAAAAAAAAAACTTATAAGAAAAGTATAGTACTTTGTTATATGAACTTTCCTAATAATGTGAAACTGAAAATGTGTCTCAAAAAAAACTTATAAGAAAAGTATAGTACTTTGTTATATGCACTTTCTATTGTTTATCAAACTATTACCCTATAACTAAGAAGTTATATATTGTTTTTTATATATTGTTGTTGAATTAATTACACAAAAAGAACATTTTTGCTTAGGAATGTTTTTATATTTAAGTTACACTGAGAAGATGAATTTACCAAATGGTAATTTTTAGTGAAAACAATATTATTTTTACAAAAAGCAATAAGTAGCCAAGTTGTTTGCAAAAGGGGGGTATACTTTCACTCTTCCCTTTTGTAAATTTTCACTCCCATTTATAAAGCATGTAAATACACATTTTATCATACCATATACCCTCTAGAGTAAAAGTTCTCTACTTTAGCTACATATTAGAAATACTTAAAACAAAGAGCATTTAAAAATTTTGATACTCAAACCAAACTCATAGTCATTAAATTCTAATTTCTGGAGGTGGGGCCACCAAGCGTCAGTATTTCTTAAATTTTCCCAGCCTGGCTGAAAAGCACTGCTTAGACTCGTGTTTGCCAGACTTGCCTTATCTTAAGATCACCTAGAATGGGGATAGGAGGCGACTGGTTCATTATTGTAAACTAAATGAATCAAAGTTTTCCAAACTTTCTTCCTGGGTTCTCCCCTAGAGCACTGCATGGTGAGTCTGGAATAGTTTTTATACATTTGTATTTTTACTAAGTACCCCAGGCAACAAATGCCATCTTTAAACACCACATATTATGACTTAAAAAAAAAAAAGAGTTACAAGTTGGATTAGGGAAAAAGTGGTACCTTGTTTGAAGTTGCATATTATTCTTGTACTGGGCAATTTTTCCACATATTTGTCATAGAAGTATGCATCCTATTCATAAACGTTATGTTCAAGTTCTCTATCTATTACTCAATTGTCATTTTCGCATTTAGATTTATAATTATTTCCTTTACTACATATATGGACCCTTTGTATGACATATCTGTAAGTCAAATTCCAGCTCCTTCGCCTTTTAAATTGTGCTTATATTCTTTTGGAGCATATGGAATTTGCTTCCATATGTAAATACATCAATATTTTCTTCCCTGATTACTTTCATTCCTTTTAATCTTAGAAAAGTCATCCTCACCCCAAATTTAGTATTATTTATATGTTATTCTTTTAACAAAAAACCTATTTTTTGTATTTGCATTGCTTAATATTTAACACAACGGACTAGCTTGAAGGTGTTTTGGTATAAAATAAGTTTTTTCCCATCCCAAACAGTCCATCAATAGATACGATAGCATAATAAATAACAATGTAAATAATACTGATAAAATTTTAAAATTTATAGCTTCAAGGATTTGGAGTATCTTTTTACTACAATATGTAATCTTCATTTTAGTGAAATGTTTAAACTTTAAGCTTATGAAATGTAGAAACTATGTCTAATTTATATTTTGATTTAAGTATGTTATGGTATTCAAGGTTATTATTTGACAAATGTAGTTCAGAGGCTCACTGCAGGGGCATGGGAAGAACAATAAAAGTTAAACCAAGCGCCTGTCTCCTGGATTTCTCCCCTGTGACAGTTGCTTCTCTCTGTGAGAAGTGAAGATTGTGCTTGTGTTACGCAGGTGACTCTGTTGAGTTAGGGCTTTCTTTAAATGTACAAGTATATGGAATGATGCGGGGAGTAGCACTCACATGCTCTCATTTGTTAATACCTCTTTATTGTTGTTGAAATAAAGGGTCAAGAAAAATCATGTAATAACTCACCCTAAACTTGATTTAAAAATTGTGACCACTGAGAGTGCCAACAAGTTTTCAGAATGATACGCCCTAGACGTACTATATTCTATTTTAAGAAAATTAAGCAGTTTTGCCTCCACAAAATTTGTGTCATAATTTCACTCTGATTTTCCTCCCTCTCTTTAAAGTCTGCATGATTTAGACTTTAGAGTGAAAAAGCCATTGAGCTGCTTAAAGCCTTTCATGTCACTAGTGCATCCCTGCCCATAATAAGGAAAAAGGAGCTGCCCCAGACTCACCATGCAGAAGAGCAGGTGGCCTGCAGAGAGGCTTGGAAGCTTCAGTTTGTCCAATTTCTCCACAGCAGCTCAGTTAATCTGAGGCAGGAGATAGCACAAGTTTATGTTATTTTACTCCGATAGTTCTATAAAAATATGAAAGAGAAATCATCACGGAAGCAAAAGAAGACGACAAAATCTCTCCAATAGCACATTCAATTTAGATTTGTATTTTTGAACTCATGAAGCTTTACATCTTCTGCAAAAACACAGACACAATGGAGGGAAGCAATGATTGTCACCTATTTTCAGGTAACAAGCAAGGGTGGCTGTGTTTCTGTGTTTATACACCAGAGTAACAGCAATATTTCAACATTCACTGTATGCACACCTGTGACTCTGTAGTTGAAAAATATTAAAAGTCAATGTGATGGATGTTGGACAAGCCACCTACCAACGTCACTCTGCTCAATTTCCTTTCCTTATCGCTCAATCATTTCTCCTTTCCCTCCAAGATTTTTATGGTAATTAATTGGTGTATTTATTTGGGGGAAACTTTATAGAGAATCTTAGGTGTATGACACTATCTAGAGGTATATGGCTAAGGAATACAATCTCTGCCTTCTGATAATGAGAGAAGCAGACCAGCAAAGAGGCAATTATTGTAGGCTGAGATAAGTTCTATGAGAAATGTACGAACAGCTTCTGATTCAGAATGGAGCACCGGGAAATAGTAATGAGGATGTGATACATGAGCTGAGCTGTGCAGGATGAATGGAGAGGAGCTGGCCGGGTGAGGCGTGCCAAATGCACCAAGGCATGAGAGAACATATATTTTACTTTTTCATGTCCAAGTAGTTGTTTATTTTTGGAGTGTTGACTACTACATGTGGGAAAATGTTTGAAGAATTTGGAGAGGCCATATCATGAAGGGATTTTTTAGGTCATCTTATGGAATTTGTATTTCTACCTGAAAGCCACAGGGAGATGTTGAATGGTTTTAAGCAGCAGGCTTAAAACATCAGATTTGCATTTTAGAAAGAATCTCTGCAGGCAGTGCTAAGGAGGACTAAGGTAAGTGAAACCTCTGGGAGTAGTATAAAGTCTTATACATTAAATGTTAAATCAATCACATGAGAGATGCCTGCTAGCCTAAGGAAGAGGTAGCTTTTCATTTCTAAAATTTTATTTTGTAATTCACTGAAGATAGCATCCAGAATGTGAAAATTCACTTTTTGATTTAGTTTCTTCAGGTATGCTGGAGACTTTTGTGAAAGAGGACATTGTCCCCACAGTGAACCTCACTGAAATGACCAGTGAAGGCATTTCTACCTGGTGAAATCTGTTCTTTGTCTGTAAAGATAGCCCTTCTCATTGTAGTTCATCTCTGAATTCAGCCGTCATATTCACACACACTGAGCAATGACTCTCACTTTTTCTTGCTAGAGAGTTCTATTAGGTGCTATTTGTTTCTGAACAACTCAGAGCTATAATACACTGCTTCAAATGAGGCTTTTGTGATGTTTTGTAGATTTTTTTGTCCAGGATGCTGAGTGACCCACTTTCACTTCGATAGTCACCAACCAGCTCTATGGCCTACCCAGATAATGATGTCTTTTGTGGTTCTTGAATCTCACTGGTGGTCTGACTACCTCTTACAATATCTTGCTAGACAGCCTAGCTTGAATTTCATCTCAATGGAGCTCATGTAGTGACTCTATTGGATCCAAATTCTGGGTGATGCATCTTTGATACATGCAAAGCTATTTCTAAGAGTAGAAGGCAGACAATGGAGACTCCAAGAAAGAAGATAACAAAGCCTGCTCTGGTTTGACTGTTTCTCTTCCAAAATTTGGTGTTGGTAATGTAATAATATTAGGAAATGGGACCTTCAGAAGGTCACTGAGCTATGAGGGCATTACCCTTATGAATGGGATTAGGCACCCTTAAAGGGGCTTGATGAAGGGAGTTTGTCCTCTCTCCCCTTTTTGCCTTCTGCTATGTAAGAACGTAGTAAGAAAGCCCTCATCAGACGGTAGCACCTTGGTCTGAGACCTTTCAGACCTGTTAGAAATAAATTTACGTTCTTTATAAATTACCCAGTCAATGGTATTTCATTACAGTAGTGTAGAACAGTCTAGGACAGAGCCTATTCTACCTTTTAAATGGTTGATTCCTGAACGTTAAACATCTCTTGAGATTCCCTGTAGTGCAAAGATTGTAAAAATAGCACTTAGACGTATAAAGAAAAAGAAGGGACAGTTGGTGGGGCATATTTACTCATTCTCATTCCAAGGTTATATCTCATTAGTGAGGGCAGAATGTCAGTAATTACTACATGCAAGTGGAATCACTAACCTCCAAATTGTTAGTAGGCTGGAATAAAATCAAGGCAACCCACTATTTGGAAGACAGACTTTAATGATATTGTAAATAAGAATAGTATATGCAAATGGTTTCTAGGACATACTGGCCAAATAAATAAATTCTATTAATAGTAGCATATAAAAATTGTGGCAAGGGGTGGTGCCTATGGCTCAAAGGAGTAGGGTGTGGCCCCATATACCAGAGGTGGCAGGTTCAGACCCAGCCCTGGCCAAAAACTACAAAAAAAAAAAAAAAAAAAAAGAAAGAAAGAAAATTGTGGCAAGATAAAATTTCCTAGCCTGCATAGTTAAACTACGTGACTCAAGAGAAGAAGCTTTCAAAAAGAAAATGCCATGAAGGCTATGTTAAAGAGTTTGATGAAAACATTTCAGATTGTATATGAAACCAGCACATCATACCCCTTGATTGCACTAATGTACACAGCTATGATTTAATTTAAAAAAAAAATAAGAATTGAGACCCATGGCTGTGGGAAGGAAGGAGTATTTAAGAAACCGGGACGCTAACCAAAACACATGTAGTCTCCCAAGACTCTGTCACCCCATTTGAGGGCCTCTGAGAAAGAGGAACAGGATTCATAGAGGGACATCTGATGATGAGCAGCAACATGCTGAAAACCTGCATTTCCTCTCCAGGAAGGCTAGGTGTGCGGGAGACAAACTCAGTGAGGCACTGACCTAGCTCATCTGGGCAGAAGGAAGGAAGAAACCAATCCAGGCAACATGCGAGTTTCGGCAAGTCAGACGTTTTATCATGGCTGACACTCTACAGGTACCAGGCAGCCCTAATACATCAGGGCAAGGAGCCGCAGCAGACTCAGGTCCTCCCGCGGCTGGATGCCCGCTTGCTCTTGCTCTGTAAAATACGTCATGGTCGTATTTTACAGAAACAACCAGGAAGAGCAGAAGTGTTGCTCCTTGAATAGTAGCCAGAAGAAAAAAGTAATAGTTCAAATGGCAGCCACTAATATTTCCCAAGTCTGTGTGGTTGCTCATCCATCCAATGGCTTTGATAGATACTAGTGCCAACAGTCCCGAGCCCACGAACAACCCGATGATATTAAAGAAAAAGAACAAGCCCATGATGGCGCTCTGCATGGACTTGGGAGCAGCTGGGTATGCAAATTCTATACCTGCTATACTCGCAAACATCTTGCTAATCCCAATCAACACATACTGTGGAACCTGCCACCATTTAGGCAAGTCAGCAGCGTGGTAGACCACATGGCCAATTGTCTGATTGATGGTTTTCTCTTTCACAAAGTCCAACCGTTTCCTTTCCAGAATTCCTACAGTAAACGCAGAGTACATCACAAAAAACATCCCCACAGCAATCCTCTTCAAGGATGAGGAGAGCAAGCCATTTCTCCTTAGGATGAGATTGATCGACTTGTCCTTCAGAGGTATGAGCAGGAGGATGAGCAGCATCGAATATGGTGAGCCACGCTGCAGGGAGCGTATGAGGGGTGGTTGTAATACTTGAAATTTCTGGAATCTTCAAATGCAGACTGTGTAAAACATGTTCTCTGCATTTGGAAATACACTGCCCAGTAAGGTATCAAAGCCAAGAAAACAGGGACAATCTTGACCTGAGCTCTCACATCTTCCACTTTATCTTCTGTAAACATTTTACATGAATCAGTCTCTGTTTAGAAGATTGTTGAAAGACTCCAATGCCTTCACCAATACTCCAGCATTCTCTGCTCTGCTGGGAGTGGGAGGAGTATGTCAGGATCTTTGAACACGTAGGTGAAGGCACTGCCATCAGGAGGCTTGGTGATGAAGACGCTCTGGCCGCAGAGAAAGACCACAAAAGCAAGGCCAACGCAGATGGTGGGGATCACATAGCCAGTAACAAAGCTCATGTTCTGCTGAATGTAGGCAATGCCTCCTTGGTCAGTATTTGGATCCCAGTGTGGGCGATTAGAAGGGAAAATACATGCAAGTCGTTCCTGTTGATCGGGAAGTGCATCCCTTCTGGAGCCCAGGATAGCCTTATGGGCCTCAGTGAGGATGTGCTCGCTTTCTTCTGAAGTGAAGAGAGTCTGCAACAGTTGCTGGCAATCATCTCAAGCAGGATGACAAGTGAAAAAGACAGATTCCAGAAGAGAAATAAGGGCTTGAAGTTTCTCAAAAAATGGAGGATTTTGTTGTCTCTAGTTACATAAGTCACTTACGGTAAAGGGGACATAAACACCTCCCCTTCCTCCTGGTGTCTTGCAACTGAAGAATTTCAGGTGGAGATGTGGTGGAGTCAGGAGAGCGCATCTTCCCACCTTAAGAGGAGCCTGCTTGCATGTGTGGGGCGGTGGGGGGGAAGGGGGAGAAGTTGTAGGTGGGGCTGAGGGACCTCAGCCTGAGGGTGGTAGAGTGGAGGGCCTAGTAAGGAGTCTTCTGTTCCCTCTGGAGCTGGAAGAACAGGTTGGCCATTTAAACTCACAGAGGGTCTGAAGATGTCTCCCAGAAAACGTGATTCCATATTCATCACTCTTATCTCTGGACCTATTGGGGGTCCCAGGCCCAGGAAATTATGTCCTGTCCAACTTCCTCTTAGAACCACTCCATGTCCGTGGACCCATTTCGCAGCTCCCGGGATGTCCCGGCGTCCTCCCTACAGATCTCCCAGTACCTGTAGGTCACAGGGTGACAGAGGCTGCTGCAGAGACACTTGGGATCTCCAGGAGATGGAACAGCTGAAGAGGAGGCCCCCAGAAAATTTCAAAGTTCTTGAAGAGACTGGCTTAAAAAGTTTTTACCAAAGAAGATGTGATAATACAGCAAAAATCATATTTTGCTTTTGAATGTCTGAGGCTTTAGGGGCTAAGCATAGACAACTTTAAAAAGCTTATTGGTAATGGATGATTCTAAGTTTTAATCCACCAAGTTTCAGAACCAAAGAGTTGGGGAGATCAAGATATTCAGGGGAATGAATCGTGCCCTATGATTGCACCAATGTACAGAATTATGATTCAATAAAATTATAAAATAAAAAAATAAAAAAATAAAAAAAAAGATATTCAGGGGAGTTCATTTTACTTTAGAACTGACAAGACTGACATTTATATTAAAATGCCATAATTTTAGGATTAGTAATAGATTAAATACTTCAGAATGCAAGATTCTATACATATATGTCTTATACTTTAAAGTAATTATTCAAAGAATATCTTACAGCTTTTGTGAGCTCCTGGTCCAATTCAAGAATCCTGTCTGAAGATCCTTCCAACTGCTGTAATTCATACTTCACATTTTTCAGCTCATGCTGTTTCTTACTTTGGATTTCCAATTTTAGCTCAATTATTCTTCCCAGTCCAGTTTTCTTATCCCTTATCTCATCTATCTGTTTTTGTTTCAGAGCCTCTTTTTCTCCAAAATCATTCTAAATATGTAAGTAAAGAATGAGCATTAATAATTTTTTCATTAAATAATTAAGAAAAAGTTTCTTCATTGCAAAAGTAACATGGACAATGAAGAAAATACAGAAAAGTACAGTCATGCATCACTAAAACATGGGAATATATTCTGAGAAATACATCTTTAGGCAATTTTGTCACTGTGCAAACATCACACAGTGTACTTAACACAAACCTAGATAGTACAGCCTACTATACAACTAGGTTATATTACAGACCCTTATGCCTAGAGTACATACCCGTACAGCATGTTACTGTATTGAATACTGTAGATAACTGTAACACAATAAACATTTATATATGTAAACATAGAAAAAGTACAGTAAAAATATGGTATTATCATCTTATGGAACCACTATTTGCGGCCTCCCATAGACCAAAATGTCAGTGTGTGATCATAACTATATTTTTAAAAATGTAAAAACCATCACCCAGAATAATCATTATTAACCATGAGCAAATATTTTCTTTGCAATTAGCCTTAAGACTTTTTTAAATTTAATTTGGAATGGTAGTAAGAAAAAAATAACAAAAAAATTTTTCTAACTTAAAACCAAATAAAAAATGTACATCTACATTTTCTTCATATTTTTAACTTAAAAAATGTTTTAAATGTGTTCCTATAAAAGGTTTTTCTCCTACCCTTTAGCACCATCTATCCTAACACTAATACAAACCATATGCCAAAATAGGGTCTATCCAAAAAATTAAAACAATTCAACTAGAGAATCTGACACAGATAAAAGAAAATAATAAATACTGTATTTCAAAATATTTACCATGAGTTGGTTGGCAGTTTCTGCTTCCTTTTCTTGTCTTTCTCTAACAAGTTTGTGAAAATTTTTAATTTGTCTTTCACTGAATGGTCCACGCTCAAAGCCATCCAATTCTAGCTGTGTTGCCAAAGACTGAATTAATGAATCTCTAGCTCGGATATGTTCTTGATGGCGATCTGCCTGTAGCTGTAGACGACCTTTAAAAAAAGCCAATCTATAATTTTTCTTGATAGCTGTTTTTTTTGTAGAGACACAGTCTCACTCTATGGCCCTCAGTAGAGTACCATGGCGTCACACAGCTCACAGCAACTTCTAGCTCTTGGGCTTAGGCGATTCTCTTGCCTCAGCCTCCTGAGTAGCTGGGACTACAGGCACCCACCACAACCCCCGGCTATTTGTTTTGTTTTGTTTTGCAGTTCAGCCGGGGTGGAGTTTGAACCTGCCACCCTCGGTATATGGGGCTGGCGCTCTACTCGCTGAGCCACAGGCACAGCCCGATAGCTGTTTTTTTTTTAAGTTGAGCAACTGTAAATCACATGCAGTTGTAAGAAATAATACAGCATAAATGTAAATTTACATGAAGTTATAAAAAAAAATACAGCATAACCTCTCCTATACTTTGCCCAGTTCCCCCCAATGATAACTTTTACAAAACTACAGTATAATAATATCACAGCCAGGCTTGGTGCCTGCAGCTCAGTGGGTAGGGCACAGGCCACATACACCAGGGATAGCGGGTTTGAATCCAACCCGGACCTACTAAACAACAATGACAACAATAACAACAACAAAAATAGCCGGGCATTGTGGCAGGCGCCTGTAGTCCCAGCTACTTGGGAGGCTGAGGTAAGAGAATCGCTTTAGCCCAAGAGTTTGAGGTTGCTGTGAGCTGTGATGCCATAGCACTCTACCAAAGGTGACATAGTGAGACTCTGTCTCAAAATAAATAAATAAAAATGAAATAATAATATCACAACCAGTATACTGACATTAATATAATCCATCAATCTTTTTTTTTTTTATTAAATCATAGTTGCATACATTAGTGCAATCAAGGGTAATCCATCAATCTTACTAAAATTTCCCCAATTTTACTTGTACTCATTCATGTATATCTATGTATTAAGTTCTATATATTTTACTACCTGTGTCGGTTCATAAGTCTACAACAACAGTCAAGATACTGAATAGTTCCTAGGCTCGGCGCCTGTGGCTCAACGGGCTAAGGCGCCAGCCACGTACACCTGAGCTGGTGGGTTCGAATCCAGCCCGGGCCCGCCAAACAACAATGACGGCTGCAACCAAAAAAAGGCTGGGCATCGTGGCAGGCACCTGTAGTCCCAGCTACTTGGGAGGCAGAGGCAAGAGACTTGTTTGAGTCCAGGAATTGGAGGTTGCTGTGAGCTGTGATGCCACAGCACTCTATCCAGGGTGACAGCTTGAGGCTCTGTCTCAAAAAAAAAAAAAAAAAAAAGATACTGAATACTTCTAATATCACAAGAACCCTCTTGTTCTTTTATAACCATAACCACATTCTTTTCCCTCCTGCCTAGTATCCCTGGTAATCACTAATTTGCCCACATTTCTAAATTTTTGACATTTCAAAAATGTTATAAAAGGGAAAACATACTTTTTTTTTTAGACAGAGTCTCATTCTGTCACCTGGGGTAGCGTACTATGGCATCATAGCTCATAGCAACCTCAAACTCCTGGGCTCAAGCAGCCTTCTTGCCTTAGCTTCTTAAGTAGCTGGGACTACGGGCGCCCATCATAAAGCCCGGCTAGTTTTTCTATTTTTAGTAGAAATGGGCTTGCTCTTGCTCAGGCTGGTGTCAAACTTCTAAGCTCAAATGATTCACCTGTCTCTACCTCCCAGAGTGCTAGGATTAAAGCATGAGTCACCTTGTACAGCCTTATGTAACCTTTTCAGATTGTCTCTTTTTCACTTAGCATAATTCCCAGGATATATTTCATTCATGCAGAAAATATATAATATTATACAAGGAAAAAAGACCAAGACTTTGTCCTACCCTGTTCAACTAGTAGTTCTGATTTTTCTTGATTGAGAAGCCTAGCTTCTTTATTTAATTTTTCCAGTTCACGCTGAAAGTCTACCAATTTCCTTTCTTTCTCTCTTACTGTTCTCTGGTGATTGTGATATAAGTCATTTAGTTGCTCATCAGTCCCTTGAAAAACCTAGGTAATACCAAAATAAAAAGCTTTAATGTATAAATGTAAGAAAATGTGATCACTGTAAAGTACCAAATGTCAATCAACTTCCTTCATTTCAACATATACACAAAACTGGTACCAAACATTAAGATTTGTATCTGATATTTTCTAAAATGTGGATGGCAAAATTGATTCAAATAAAGTTCACTACAATAATCCCAAAATTTTGAAGTAGAACAAAATTCTACTACCACAAACCTTTTCCATCTTCTGTTCCAGTTCACTATTATCTTTCTCCATTTGCTTCTTTCGGCTATCCAAGGCTTTAATTTCATTGTCAAGTCTCATTATTTTAGACAGATTGTGTTCAATTTCTTTTAAACGATTCTAAAAATAAAGAAACACTCTATGTAAGTAAAATTCACTAGAGCTTACACTGTAATTGGATGTAGAGAAATAAGATGTGTCAGGGCCAGACATTTAGTAAAAGTCTCATTTAATGTTAACAATGAAACTGTAAAGAGAGCACAAATTGAAGAGTGGAGACATTAAGTAACTTTCCCAAGTCTTCACAGGTAGCAGAGAAAAGCAGAAATTAAATTCTACTTCTAATTCCAAAGCCTGTACCCTACCTTCAACACTTCCTACAGAAGTCTTTCATTTATTGAGCACTTACAGCTATTATATGTAGAGTAGCACATTTTAAAAACTTAACCCTTAAAAGGCTAACTATGCAATATACTTTTTAAAAATCAGAACTACTGGGTGGACTAGAATCAGGGTGACTTACAAGTCATTCTTTGCCTCATCTCTTAGGAACATGTATAACCCACTTCAGGGCATTCTCCTTGGATGACGCTGGAGATACTCTTCTAGGGTTTGACTCTATGACTCCAAAGCTAACCAATTCTTCTTCTAAGACATTTTTAGAATCTAATTTGAATCTTTTATTATTTTATTTAGAGTTGAGGGGGGAATCTTCCTGCGTTGCCATGCTGAAGTGCAGCAGCTATTCACAGGCCAGATCATAGAGCACTACAGTCTGGAATTCCTAGGCTTAAGCAATCCTCCTACCTCAGCCTCCTGTGTAGCTGGGACCACCATGCTCAGCAGAAGCTAATTTTTAAACATCTTATATATAAGTTACTAAACTATTTAGATGTATTAATTGCCAACTTTCTTAGCGCCACCAAAATGCATGCTCAACTTTAATATCATTTATTAAAATTATACTTATAGTATATACCTTGATTTATATATGAATGGATAGCATATAATCACCATAAAAATAAGAACTTTGCTTACTTTGTTCCCTAATATATTCTCAGAACATATAATAGTGTCCAATATGTTAGCTAAGTAAAAGAACATGAGATCTGAAAACAGTAATTTTACCAATAATAACAGTCACGGGTATCATTGATTGAAAGCCTATATTATATTCCAGATGTTGTACTATGTGCTGGTATAAATTCTCTCTAATCTTTTGGGAGACCATGGCAGGAGGACCACTGGAGGCCAGGAGTTTGAGTCCAGCCTAGGCAACATAAAGAAACCCTGTCTTTACAAAAAAATTAAAAAACAAAATCTCTCTAATCCTCCGAAGACTACATACTAAGCAGGAGACTCAGAGGACTTAATTGACTTGTACAAAACCACAAAGTTAAGATTGGGAGATAAGATTAGGAGGTATAATGGTTAAGACTAGAAGCTCTGGCTGCTGGAACAACTGGACATCTGTCTGAAAACAAACTTCAACCCTTGTCTCATACTAAATTTAAAAATTTACCTGAAATGCAATATATACTTAAATGTAAGAACTGAAAAATTATAAAAATATTGAAGAAAATTTTTGACACTAGATGAGACAAAGTTTCCCTAGATATGAAACAAAAAGCACAAACTATAGGAGGAAAAAAAAAACAAATTAAGGTGGCGCCAAGCTCAGTGGGTAGGACGCCAGCTACATACACCGAGGCTGGCAGGTTCGAATCCAGCCCGGGCCAGCTAAAGCAACAATGACAACTGCAACAGAAAAATAGCTGGGCATTGTGGCGGGTGCCTGTAGTCCCAGCTACTTGGGAGGCTGAAGCAAGAGAATCGCTTAAGCCCAAGAGTTGGTGGTTGCTATGAGCTGTGATGCCATAGCACTCTACTCAAAGCAACAGTTTGTGACTTAGTCTAAAAAAAAAAAGAAAATTAAGTTGTACCTTATCTAAATATAAAACTCCTGCCCTTTGAAAAATAATTAACAACATACATGCAAGACAAATAGCTGTATACATAGTTTGTATACAGAATGGGACAAAAGACCCCAATACTAAAAATAGGCAAGATTTTTATACTTTACCAAAAAAGATAGTCTGATGGCAAATAAACATATGAAAAGACGACTAATCAATCAATTAGGGAAATTTAAAAGTAAACTACAAAGAAATACAACCTCTTAATGGGATACTACCACACAGCTACTATAATGATTAAAATGAAAAAGACTGACAATACTAACTATGGAAGAGGATGCAGAGCAACTGCATGCTCATACAATGTTGGTAGGAATACACCAAAGGTACTGCCACTTTGGAGAAGTTTGGCAGCTTATAAGGTTAAACATACACTTGCTATATAATTTAGCTACCCCAATCCAAGAGTTACCCAAGAAAGATAAAAACATATATCCAAACAAAATCTGTACATAAAACTTTATACTGATTTTGTCTGTAACAGCCAAAAGCTGGAAACCACTTAATGTTTATCCACCAGGGAATGGATAAACAAGAACAATTATATATCTATATGTTGGAATACTCCTTAGTAATAAAAAGGAATAAACTATTCATACATGCAATTAACACAGACATCAGTGGCTAGGGAACTGGCCACATACACCGGGGCTGGTGGATTTGAACCCACCTGGACCTGCCAAACAATGATGACAACTACAACAACAAAAAAATAGCCAGGTGTGGTGGGTGCCTATAGTCCCAGCTACTTGGGAGGCCGAGGCAAGAGAATCGCTTAAGCCCAAGAGTTTGAGCTGTGATGCCATGGCACTCTACTACCGAGGGCAACATAGTGAAACTCTGTCTCAAATAAATAAATAAATAAATAAAATGAAAAGCATTATGCTAGGGAAAGAAGCCAGACACAAAAGTCTACACAGTGTATCGTTCTATTTACAAACTATTCTGGAAAAGGCAAAACTATAATGGCAGAAAACAAGTCAATAAGTTGTCAGAGGCTGGGAATGGGGGGATAGAATTGATTGTAAGGACTTTGAGAGAACTTTTCCAAGTGATAGAAATATTTCACATATTCATTGTAGTGGTATTTATGGTATTACGTGTATTTGTCCAAACTCACAGAATTATATATTTTTTTTAATTTTTTTATTAAATCACGGTTGTGTACATAAATGCAATCATGGGGTACAATGTGCTGGGTTTATATACAACTTGAAATATTTTCATTGAACTGGTTGACATAGCTTTCATGGCATTTTCTTAGTTATTGTGTACAGACATTTATATTCTACATTTAGTAAATTTTACCTGTACCTTTCTAAGATGCACTGTAAGTGTGGACCCTTCAATTACTCTCCCTCTGCCCATCCTCGCCCTCCAGAATTATATTCTTTAAAAGAGGTAGAGTTTGCCATATGTAAATTATACATCAATAAATTTGACTTGAAAAAAATAAGTATAATCTTAGGAATCACAGGCCTGGACTCTAATCCTGGCTATACTCTTTTCTTCCAAGGTGAACTACTGTGCCTTTTTCCTTGCCTGTAAAAGTTTCACAGAGTTCTGCAATAGGGCTTACATAAAACATTTTAAAACCCTTGAATGTAGTAAGTATTCAATGAATGGGACCATTATTTCATACTACTAACGAAAAAATTTCTGTATTCAGAAAATATCTTTTGAGTAGAGTCCAACAAAGAGATATTTAAGAGTACTAAATATTAACACATCAGTGTTTCACTGCTTCTTGGCAGCACCAAAATAATTATCTGGGCTTAGCTCTTATGTGACATCTCCAGCTGCTTCATTCCTTAAATCCAGCCAGATCATCTGGATTCCTTCTCTGACATCTATCTGCATTTTAGTTCTAACCCCAGATCACAAAACATAAATTCTATCCCCATGGCATACAACATAATAAAAGAAGCTAAGACAAGTATACAAACAACAAAAAATATAGCGGAGTGTTTAAAGCTTAAGGACCAGCATGAATGATACAAAAAATGAAATAGCTGGGCTATCAGGTATACAAAGACCATGAACTTGTATATAAAAAAGTAATTCAGGGCGGTGCCTGTGGTTCATCGAGTACGGCACTGGCCCATATACGGAAGGTGGCCAGTTCAAACCTAGCCTCGGCCAAACTACAAAAACAGAAAAATAGCCGGGTGTTGTGGCGGGTGCCTGTAGTCCCAGCTACTCGGGAGGCTAAGGCAAGAGAATCGCCTAAGCCCAGGTGTTGGAGGTTGCTGTGAGCTGTGTGATGCCACGGCACTCTACCAAGGGTGATAAAGTGAGACTGTGTCCCTACAAAAAAAAAAGTAATTCAAAACAAATTTCTAAAACAATTCCCATTTAAGGGAAGAAAGGAAAACAAATCTAAGCAGGCCAAGAAAAGAGGACAGGATATGGTGGGATGGGAATAAAGTAGTTCATGAGAGAGGTCCTAAATGGAAAGAATCTTAAAAATGAATGGAAAGGATGCATTATATAAGGGTGTTCCAAAAGATACTCCTAAAGCCATCATACATAGAAAATGAGGAATTGTAGCTAAATAAACCTTCATTTACATAATATTCATTACAAAATGTTATATTTATAAATATTCTCTACATGTTGGCCACCTCTTTGAAAATTTTGTAATAAATATTTTGTAAATAAAGGTTCATTTAGCTATTCCTATTTTCCCTACATACGGCAACTTCAGAGACGACTTTCGGGACACCCTGTAGTGCAATATTGAAATGAAAGTCTTTTCTGGACAACTGCTGAGAAGATGATATGACTCAAACTCTAGGCTGAGTTCTATAAAAGGAATAATCAAAAAAAAAGGAAGAAAAAAAAACAAATTGACTTTTGGCTCGGCGCCTGTGGCTCAAGCGGCTAAGGCGCCAGCCACGTACACCTGAGCTGGAGGGTTCGAATGCAGCCCCAGCCCGCCAAACAACAATGATGGCTGCAACCAAAAAATGGCCGGGCGTTGTGGCGGGAGCCTGTAGTCCCAGCTACTTGGGAGGCAGAGGCAGGAGACTCACTTGAGCCCAGGAATTGGAGGTTGCTGTGAGCTGTGACACCACAGCGCTCTATGCAGGGTGACAGCTTGAGGCTCTGTCTCAAAAAAAAAAAAGGAAGAATCCTCCTATGTCAGAGCTAAGAAAGAACTATGAAAGTCACCACTTAAATGTTTACTGAATCAGTTGCTCTGTGCCAGGCACTGGACTGGGCTGTGAGGAGACAGAGAGGATTAAGATTATAACTCTTAGAGAATTAGTCACATATGTTCATGTTTGAACATGAACAAACATATTTAAACATAAATAAACAAGTATATCAATACTTCAACTTTGGCTGTAGCCTTGGTTAGAATCCTGGGCACAACTCAATGCTAGGTATTATCACTTAGCCTTACCTTGGCATCATTACTACACAAATGTTCCATTTCAACAATATGGATTTCCCTGACAGTGTTCAAAAACAACTTTCATTTTACTGGCCCTATGTCTCTAATGACCTACTCATTATGAACAACAAAGTTGTACCCCAAAATCAGTCCTATGAAATCCATTCTGGCTACCTCAGACAAAAATTCTCTTCCTTTTTCTTCAGATCTCCCACCGGTCTTGTCTTTTTTTCTGCCTTACCATTATGCATGTTTGCCATCTCTCCAGCCAGGCTGCTCCTCAAGAAAAGAAAATATGTTCCAACATCTTGGTTATTACACAGCATCTACCTATACTGTTATCAGGACAATTATTAGACTAAGCCCTAAATCCATTAACTCCCTAATAATCTGACCCCAATTTGTATTTCTTACTCCTTTTGTTCTGATTTACTTAATCCAGGTTCTTCCTTTCCTAAACATGTTCTGCTAAGTTTATATGTCTGAGTATATACAAATGAATGTTTGTATACACGTATGTATTGTTTACATGCAACCAAAAAAAAAAAACAATGCTGGTAGAATATAGTAAATAGTTTACTATTTAAATTGCACATGAACTTTATATCCACCCGACATATTCTAGGAGGTCAGAGATAAGGAATAAAAGAGTATATTTTACTTCTCACCTATTATCCTTTTTTACTGTGAGCATGTATTATTTTTAAAAGGAAAAAATATATAAATGTAAATATATATAAAATGTCTTTTCGTTTGATTTGATTTCTCCCCATTCTTCAAGGTCCACCTCAGCCTTGCTTTTTCTCTGAAACTGTTGCAACACATTTCTAGGCACAGCCATCATTTAAAAAAAAATACTTTCGGCTCAGTACCTGTAGCTCAGTGACTAGGGCACCAGCCACACA
This sequence comes from Arctocebus calabarensis, assembly GCA_963573935.1. Classification (NCBI taxonomy): domain Eukaryota; kingdom Metazoa; phylum Chordata; class Mammalia; order Primates; family Lorisidae; genus Arctocebus; species Arctocebus calabarensis. The sequence goes on from CAUYON010013516.1 coordinate 74,080, forward strand.
CACCAGGGCTGGCAGGTTCGAACCCAGCCCAGGCCTGCCAAACAACAATGACAACTACACACATGCACACACAAACAAAGCCGGAAGTTGTGGTGGGCACCTGTAGTTCCACCTAATTGGGAAGGTAAGGCAAGAGAATAACTTATGCCCAAGAGTTTGAGGTTGCTATCAGCTGTGACCCCACAGCACTCTACAGAGGGCGACATAGTGAGACTCTGTCTCAAAACAAACACAAAAAAAACCCCACTTCCTGCCTTACAATTCAAAGATTTATTCCAGCATTTATAGGTAAGTTTTCAAAAACCAAATCAATACATTTTTAAGTGGTTTAAAAAAACTATCTGAAACACAGAAAATGGCCATTTTAAAGAATATTCTTACTTGAACTAGTAATACCTTAAGGGCAAGGATACTGTTGTAGTCCTTCTAATATTTGTATTACCAGCACAGGATACTCTGGCACAAAGAAAACATTCACTAAATGCTTATTAAATGAATGTATACGATCTTCTCTTGAAGATCTTTCTTATAAATAAATAGGGTTTAGAAAGCTATACTCATTTGCAAATACATCCAATTCCAAACTTTGGATCAATTCCTAATCTTATATAATGTCAAGAGTATCTTGCAAATTTTAAAATTCCCTGAAAGATCTGTCAATTAAAAAAAAAAACAAAACTATAGGCTCGGCACCTGTGGCTCAACGGGCTGAGGTGCCAGCCACGTACACCTGAGCTGGCAGGTTCGAATCCAGCCCGGGCCGCCAAGCAATGGTGACGGCAGCAACCAAAAAATGGCCGGGCATTGTGGCGGGCGCCTGTAGTCCCAGCTACTTGGGAGGTGGAGGCAGGAGACTCGCTTGAGCCCAGGAATTGGAGGTT